>JACCIY010000415.1:0-35919 GCA_025506505.1 Flaveria sonorensis
TTGATTCTCTATTCCTAACAAGTAAATACGAGTAATTTCTTGGTTCTTTACACCTCGTTTACTTGCCTAGATGGTCAATTAAGTGTTTTCTGGATCCATAGTTTCTCATTTTGATTGATTCGGTGGATTTTAAAGGCAAGAGAGTTCAAAGTTGGTTGTGGAATGCTATCGATGAGTTTTGGGCAAGGAGTGGATTGATTTCAAGGGTCATTCGTGTGGTTTCGTGTTAGTTTTATTTGATTTAAATAATAAATGCTATGTTCCAATTGTGATTGATTAGTATGATTTAATGATGATTATAATCTGAATTATTAAGATTGGTTCACAAGTGTGTTCAAAACGCTTGCGTAACAAAACTCCATTGAGTTGGAGATTGTTAGGGAAAGTTACAAACTATCCATGCGAGAACTATTGTTGTTTAATGTTTTGGTATAACTAGTTCCTTTCCCATGTATTTAGTTAAACTTTCGTGAGTACTTTGATGCACTAATCTATAGTTGCACATTTTTATTAAAATACAAGTAGATCTTATTTACTTGGTCGTGTCTTGATTTGACTTCTTTTTCATCGATCAAGCTTTGCGTTTCTTGTTTAAAGTCTAATTACTTTCATTTTGGTCATGTAATTTGATTCTCTATTCCTAACAAGTAAATAAGAGTAATTTCTTGGTTCTTTACACCTCGTTTACTTGCCTAGATGGTCAATTAAGTGTTTTATGGATCCATAGTTCTCATTTTGATTGATTCGGTGGATTTTCGAGGCAAGAGAGTTCAAAGTTGGTTGTGGAATGCTATTGATGAGTTTTGGGCAGGAGTGGATTAATTTCAAGGGTCATTCGTGTGGTTTCGTGTTAAGTTTTTATTTTGATTTAAATAATAAATGCTATGTTCCAATTGTGATTGATAGTATGATTTTAATGATGATTATAATCTGATTTATTAAGATTGGTTCACAAGTGTGTTTAGAAGGCTTGCGTATTGAACTCCATTGAGTTGGAGATTGTTAGGGAAAGTTACAAACAATCCATGCAAGAACTATTGTTGTTTAATGTTTTGGTACATTAGTTCCTTTCCTATGTATTTAGTTAAGCTTTCGTGAGTACTTTGATGCACCAATCTATAGTTGCACATTTTTATTAAAATACAAGTATATCTTATTTACTTGGTCGTGTTTGCTTGATTTGACTTCTTTATCATCGATTAGGCTTTGCGTTTCTTGTTTAAAGTCTGATTACTTTTTTTCGGTAGTGTAATTTGATTCTCTATTCCTAACGAGTAATACGAGTAATTTCTTGGTTCTTTACACCACGTTTAGTTGCCTAGATAGTCAATTAAGTGTTTTATGGATCCATAGTTTTCATTTTGATTAATTCGGTGGATTTACAAGGCAAGAGAGTTCGAAGCTGGTAGTGGTGCTATCGATGAGTTGGGCAAGAGGGTGTTTATTTCAAGGGCATTCGTGTGGTTTCGTGTTCGTTTTGGTTTTGATTTAAATAATAGATGCTATGTTCCAATTGTGATTGATTAGTATGATTTAATGATGATTATAATCTGATTTATTAAGATTTCACAAGTGTGTTCAAAAGGCTTGCGTATCAAAACTCCATTGAGTTGGAGATTGTTAGGGAAAGTTACAAACTATCCATTCGAGTAACTATTGTTGTTTAATATTTTGGTACAACTAGTTCCTTTCCCATGTATTTTAGTTATCTTTCGTGAGTACTTTGATGCACCCCTCTATAGTTGCATATTTTTTTAAAATACAAGTATATCTTATTTACTTGGTCGTGTTTGCTTGATTTGACTTCTTTATCATCGAAAGGCTTTGCGTTTTTTGTTTAAGTCTGATTACTTTATTTCGGTAGTGTAATTTGATTCTCTATTCCTAACGAGTAAATACGAGTAATTTCTTGGTTCTTTACACCCGTTTAGTTGCCTAGATAGTCAATTAAGTGTTTTATGGATCCATAGTTTTCATTTTGATTAATTCGGTGGATTTACAAGGCAGAGAGTTCGAAGCTGGTAGCGGAGTGCTGTCGATGAGTTTTGGGCAGGATGTGTTGATTTCAAGGGCAATTCGTGTGGTTTCATGTTCGGTTTTGGTTTTGATTTAAATAATAGATGCTATGTTCCATTTTGATTGATTAGTATGATTTAATGATGATTATAATCTGATTATTAAGATTGGTTCACAAGTGTGTTCAAAACGCTTGCGTAACAAAACTCCATTGAGTTGGAGATTGTTAGGGAAAGTTACAAACTATCCTTGCGAGAACTATTGTTGTTTAATGTTTGGTATAACTAGTTCCTTTCCCATGTATTTAGTTAAACTTTCGTGAGTACTTTGATGCACTAATCTATAGTTGCACATTTTTATTAAAATACAAGTAGATCTTATTTACTTGGTCGTGTTAGCTTGATTTGACTTCTTTTTCATCGATCAAGCTTTGCGTTTCTTGTTTAAAGTCTAATTACTTTCATTTTGGTCATGTAATTTGATTCTCTATTCCTAACAAGTAAATAGAGTAATTTCTTGGTTCTTTACACCTCGTTTACTTGCCTAGATGGTCAATTAAGTGTTTTCTGGATCCATAGTTCTCATTTTGATTGATTCGGTGGATTTTCGAGGCAAGAGAGTTCAAAGTTGGTTGTGGAATGCTATTGATGAGTTTTGGGCAGGAGTGGATTGATTTCAAGGGTCATTCGTGTGGTTTCGTGTTTTTTTATTTTGATTAAATAATAAATGCTATGTTCCAATTGTGATTGATAGTATGATTTTATGATGATTATAATCTGATTTATAAGATTGATTCACAAGTGTGTTTAGAAGGCTTGCGTATTGAAACTCCATTGAGTTGGAGATTGTTAGGGAAAGTTACAAACAATCCATGCAAGAACTATTGTTGTTTAATGTTTTGGTACAATTAGTTCCTTTCCTATGTATTTAGTTAAGCTTTCGTGAGTACTTTGATGCCCAATCTATAGTTGCACATTTTTATTAAAATACAAGTAGATCTTATTTACTTGGTCGTGTTTGCTTGATTTGACTTCTTTATCATCGATTGGCTTTACGTTTCATGTTTAAAGTCTGATTACTTTATTTCGGTAGTAATTTGATTCTCTATTCCTAACGAGTAAATACGAGTAATTTCTTGGTTCTTTACACCACGTTTACTTGCCTAGATGTCAATTAAGTGTTTTATGGATCCATAGTTTTCATTTTGATTAATTCGGTGGATTTACAAGGCAAGAGAGTTCGAAGCTGGTAGCGGAGTGCTATCGATGAGTTTTGGGCAAGATTGGATTGATTTTAAGAGTTATTCGTGTGGTTTCGTGTTCGGTTTTGGTTTTGATTTAAATAATAGATGCTATGTTCCAATGTGATTGATTAGTATGATTTTAATGATGATTATAATCTGATTTATTAAGATTGGTTCACAAGTGTGTTCAGAAGGCTTGCGTATCAAAACTCCATTGAGTTGGAGATTGTTAGGGAAGTTACAAACTATCCATGCGAGAACTATTGTTGTTTAATGTTTGGTACAACTAGTTCCTTCCCATGTATTTAGTTAACTTTCGTGAGTACTTTGATGCACCAATCTATAGTTGCACATTTTTTTAAAATACAAGTATATCTTATTTACTTGGTCGTGTTTGCTTGATTTGACTTCTTTATCATCGATAGCTTTGCGTTTCTTGTTTAAAGTCTGATTACTTTCATTTCGGTAGTGTAATTTGATTCTCTATTCCTAACGAGTAAATACGAGTAATTTCTTGGTTCTTTACACCACGTTTACTTGCCTAGATAGTCAATTAAGTGTTTTATGGATCCATAGTTTTCATTTTGATTAATTCGGTGGATTTACAAGGCAAGAGAGTTCGAAGCTGGTAGCGGAGTGCTATCGATGAGTTTTGGGCAGATTGGATTGATTTCAAGGGCAATTCGTGTGGTTTCATGTTCGGTTTTGGTTTTGATTTAAATAATAGATGCTATGTTCCAATTGTGATTGATTAGTATGATTTAATGATGATTATAATCTGATTATATAAGATTGGTTCACAAGTGTGTTCAAAAGGCTTGCGTAACAAAACTCCATTGAGTTGGAGATTGTTAGGAAAAGTTACAAACTATCCTTGCGAGAACTATTGTTGTTTAATGTTTTGGTATAACTAGTTCCTTTCCCATATTTTAGTTAAACTTTCGTGAGTACTTTGATGCACCAATCTATAGTTGCACATTTTTTATTAAATACAAGTAGATCTTATTTACTTGGTCGTGTTTGCTTGATTTGACTTCTTTTTCATCGATCAAGCTTTGCGTTTCTTGTTTAAGTCTGATTACTTTCATTTTGGTATGTAATTTGATTCTCTATTCCTAACGAGTAATAAGAGTAATTTCTTGGTTCTTTACACCTCGTTACTTGCCTAGATAGTCAATTAAGTGTTTTCTGGATCCATAGTTCTCATTTTGATTGATTCGGTGGATTTACAGGCAAGAGAGTTCGAAGTTGTTGTGGAGTGCTATCGATGAGTTTTGGGCAGGATGGATTGATTTCAAGGTTATTCGTGTGGTTTCGTGTTCGTTTTTGGTTTTGATTTAAATAATAGATGCTATGTTCCAATTGTGATTGATTAGTATGATTTAATGATGATTATAATCTGATTATTAAGATTGGTTCACAAGTGTGTTCAGAAGCTTGCGTATCAAAACTCCATTGAGTTGGAGATTGTTAGGGAAAGTTACAAACTATCCATGCGAGAACTATTGTTGTTTAATGTTTTGGTACAACTAGTTCCTTTCCATGTATTTAGTTAACTTTCGTGAGTACTTTGATGCACCAATCTATAGTTGCACTTTTTATTAAAATACAAGTAGATCTTATTTACTTGGTCGTGTTTGTTTGATTTGACTTCTTTTTCATCGATCAGGCTTGCGTTTCTTGTTTAAAGTCTAATTACTTTTATTTTGGTATGTAATTTGATTCTCTATTCCTAACAGTAAATACGAGTAATTTCTTGTTCTTTACACCACGTTTTTGCCTAGATAGTCAATTAAGTGTTTTATGGATCCATAGTTTTCATTTTGATTAATTCGGTGGATTTACAGGCAAGAGAGTTCGAAGCTGGTAGTGGAGTGCTATCGATGAGTTTTGGGCAAGAGTGGATTGATTTCAAGGGTCATTCGTGTGGTTTCGTGTTCGGTTTTTTTTTTGATTTAAATAATAGATGCTATGTTCCAATTGTGATTGAGTATGATTTAATGATGATTAAATCTGATTATTAAGATTGGTTCACAAGTGTGTTCAAACGCTTGCGTAACAAACTCCATTGAGTTGGAGATTGTTAGGGAAAGTTACAACTATCCTTGCGAGAACTATTGTTGTTTAATGTTTTGGTATAACTAGTTCCTTTCCCATGTATTTAGTTAAACTTTCGTGAGTACTTTGATGCACTAATCTATAGTTGCACATTTTTATTAAAATACAAGTAGATCTTATTTACCTTGTCGTGTTATCTTGATTTGACTTCTTTTTCATCGATCAAGCTTTGCATTTCTTGTTTAAAGTCTAATTACTTTCATTTTGGTCATGCAATTTGATTCTCTATTCCTAACAAGTAAATAAGAGTAATTTCTTGGTTCTTTACACCTCGTTTACTTGCCTAGATGGTCAATTAAGTGTTTTCTGGATCCATAGTTCTCATTTTGATTGATTCGGTGGATTTTCGAGGCAAGAGAGTTCAAAATTGGTTGTGGAATGCTATTGATGAGTTTTGGGCAGGAGTGGATTGATTTCAAGGGTCATTTGTGTGGTTTCGTGTTAAGTTTTTATTTTGATTTAAATAATAAATGCTATGTTCCAATTGTGATTGATAGTATGATTTTAATGATGATTATAATCTGATTTATTAAGGCTTGTGTATTGAAACTCCATTGAGTTGGAGATTGTTAGGGAAAGTTACAAACAATCCATGCAAGAACTATTGTTGTTTAATGTTTTGGTACAATTAGTTCCTTTCCTATGTATTTATTTAAGCTTTCGTGAGTACTTTGATGCACCAATCTATAGTTGCACATTTTTATTAAAATACAAGTATATCTTATTTACTTGGTCGTGTTTGCTTGATTTGAGTTCTTTATCATCGATTAGGCTTTACGTTTCATGTTTAAAGTCTGATTACTTTTATTTCGGTAGTGTAATTTGATTCTCTATTCCTAACGAGTAAATACGAGTAATTTCTTGGTTCTTTACACCACGTTTAGTTGCCTAGATAGTCAATTAAGTGTTTTATGGATCCATAGTTTTCATTTTGATTAATTCGGTGGATTTACAAGGCAAGAGAGTTCGAAGCTGGTAGCGGAGTGCTATCGATGAGTTTTGGGCAAGATTGGATTGATTTTAAGAGTTATTCGTGTGGTTTCGTGTTCGGTTTTGGTTTTGATTTAAATAATAGATGCTATGTTCCAATTGTGATTGATTAGTATGATTTTAATAATGCTTATAATCTGATTTATTAAGATTGGTTCACAAGTGTGTTCAGAAGGCTTGCGTATCAAAACTCCATTGAGTTGGAGATTGTTAGGGAAAGTTACAAACTATCCATGCGAGAACTATTGTTGTTTAATGTTTTGGTACAACTAGTTCCTTTCCCATGTATTTAGTTAACTTTCGTGAGTACTTTGATGCACCCCTCTATAGTTGCATATTTTTCTAAAATACAAGTATATCTTATTTACTTGGTCGTGTTTGCTTGATTTGACTTCTTTATCATCGATCAGCTTTGCGTTTCTTGTTTAAAGTCTGATTACTTTTATTTCGGTAGTGTAATTTGATTCTCTATTCCTAACGAGTAAATAAGAGTAATTTCTTGGTTCTTTACACCACGTTTAGTTGCCTAGATAGTCAATTAAGTGTTTTATGGATCCATAGTTTTCATTTTGATTAATTCGGTGGATTTACAAGGCAAGAGAGTTCGAAGCTGGTAGTGGAGTGCGCGATGAGTTTTGGGCAAGAGTGGATTGATTTCAAGGGCAATTCGTGTGGTTTCATGTTCGGTTTTGGTTTTGATTTAAATAATAGATGCTATGTTCCAATTTTGATTGATTAGTATGATTTAATGATGATTATAATCTGAATTATTAAGATTGGTTCACAAGTGTGTTCAAAACGCTTGCGTAACAAAACTCCATTGAGTTGGAGATTGTTAGGGAAAGTTACAAACTATCCATGCGAGAACTATTGTTGTTTAATGTTTTGGTATAACTAGTTCCTTTCCCATGTATTTAGTTAAACTTTCGTGAGTACTTTGATGCACTAATCTATAGTTGTACATTTTTATTAAAATACAAGTAGATCTTATTTACTTGGTCGTGTTAGCTTGATTTGACTTCTTTTTCATCGATCAAGCTTTGCGTTTCTTTTTAAAGTCTAATTACTTTCATTTTGGTCATGTAATTTGATTCTCTATTCCTAACAAGTAAATAAGAGTAATTTCTTGGTTCTTTACACCTCGTTTACTTGCCTAGATGGTCAATTAAGTGTTTTCTGGATCCATAGTTCTCATTTTGATTGATTCGGTGGATTTTCGAGGCAAGAGAGTTCAAGTTGGTTGTGGAATGCTATTGATGAGTTTTGGGCAGGAGTGGATTGATTTCAAGGGTCATTCGTGTGGTTTCGTGTTAAGTTTTATTTTGATTTAAATAATAATGCTATGTTCCAATTGTGATTGATTAGTATGATTTTAATGATGATTATAATCTGATTTATTAAGATTGTTCACAAGTGTGTTTAGAAGGCTTGCGTATTGAAACTCCATTGAGTTGGAGATTGTTAGGGAAAGTTACAAACAATCCATGCAGAACTATTGTTGTTTAATGTTTTGGTACAATTAGTTCCTTTCCTATGTATTTAGTTAAGCTTTCGTGAGTACTTTGATGCACCAATCTATAGTTGCACATTTTTATTAAAATACAAGTATCTTATTTACTTGGTCGTGTTTGCTTGATTTGACTTCTTTTTCATCGATCAAGCTTTGCGTTTCTTGTTTAAAGTCTAATTACTTTCATTTTGGTAGTGTAATTTGATTCTCTATTCCTAACAAGTAAATAAGAGTAATTTCTTGGTTCTTTACACCTCGTTTACTTGCCTAGATGGTCAATTAAGTGTTTTATGGATCCATAGTTTCTCATTTTGATTGATTCGGTGGATTTTCAGGCAAGAGAGTTCAAAGTTGGTAGTGGAGTGCTATCGATGAGTTTTGGGCAAGATGGATTGATTTCAAGGGTCATTCGTGTGGTTTCGTGTTCGGTTTTTATTTTGATTTAAATAATAGATGCTATGTTCCAATTGTGATTGATTAGTATGATTTTAATGATGATTATAATCTGAATTATTAAGATTGGTTCACAAGTGTGTTCAAAAGGCTTGCGTAACAAAACTCCATTGAGTTGGAGATTGTTAGGGAAAGTTACAAACTATCCTTGCGAGAACTATTGTTGTTTAATGTTTTGGTATAACTAGTTCCTTTCCCATGTATTTAGTTAAACTTTCGTGAGTACTTTGATGCACCAATCTATAGTTGCACATTTTTATTAAAATACAAGTAGATCTTATTTACTTGGTCGTGTTAGCTTGATTTGACTTCTTTTTCATCGATCAAGCTTTGCGTTTCTTGTTTAAAGTCTATTACTTTCATTTCGGTATGTAATTTGATTCTCTATTCCTAACAAGTAAATAAGAGTAATTTCTTGGTTCTTTACACCTCGTTTACTTGCCTAGATGGTCAATTAAGTGTTTTCTGGATCCATAGTTTTCATTTTGATTGATTCGGTGGATTTTAAGGCAAGAGAGTTCAAAGTGGTTGTGGAATGCTATTGATGAGTTTTGGGCAGGAGTGGATTGATTTCAAGGTCATTCGTGTGGTTTCGTGTTCGGTTTTTTTTGATTTAAATAATAATGCTATGTTCCAATTGTGATTGATTAGTATGATTTTAATGATGATTATAATCTGATTTATTAAGATTGGTTCACAAGTGTGTTCAGAAGGCTTGCGTATCAAAACTCCATTGAGTTGGAGATTGTTAGGGAAAGTTACAAACTATCCATGCGAGAACTATTGTTGTTTAATGTTTTGGTACAACTAGTTCCTTTCCCATGTATTTAGTTAAGCTTTCGTGAGTACTTTGATGCACCAATCTATAGTTGCACATTTTTATTAAAATACAAGTAGATCTTATTTACTTGGTCGTGTTAGCTTGATTTGACTTCTTTTTCATCGATCAAGCTTTGCGTTTCTTGTTTAAAGTCTAATTACTTTCATTTTGGTAGTGTAATTTGATTCTCTATTCCTAACAAGTAAATAAGAGTAATTTCTTGGTTCTTTACACCTCGTTTACTTGCCTAGATAGTCAATTAAGTGTTTTATGGA
Source organism: Flaveria sonorensis (assembly GCA_025506505.1). Taxonomy (NCBI): domain Eukaryota; kingdom Viridiplantae; phylum Streptophyta; class Magnoliopsida; order Asterales; family Asteraceae; genus Flaveria; species Flaveria sonorensis. The sequence continues at coordinate 9,426 of JACCIY010000415.1, forward strand.
TCCATAGTTCTCATTTTGATTGATTCGGTGGATTTTACAGGCAAGAGAGTTCAAGTTGGTTGTGGAGTGCTATGATGAGTTTTGGGCAGGAGTGGATTGATTTCAAGGGTCATTCGTGTGGTTTCGTGTTAAGTTTTTATTTTGATTTAAATAATAAATGCTATGTTCCAATTGTGATTGATTAGTATGATTTTAATGATGATTATAATCTGAATTATTAAGATTGGTTCACAAGTGTGTTCAAAACGCTTGCGTAACAAAACTCCATTGAGTTGGAGATTGTTAGGGAAAGTTACAAACTATCCTTGCGAGAACTATTGTTGTTTAATGTTTTGGTATAACTAGTTCCTTTCCCATGTATTTAGTTAAACTTTCGTGAGTACTTTGATGCACTAATCTATAGTTGCACATTTTTATTAAAATACAAGTAGATCTTATTTACTTGGTCGTGTTAGCTTGATTTGACTTCTTTTTCATCGATCAAGCTTTGCGTTTCTTGTTTAAAGTCTAATTACTTTCATTTTGGTCATGTAATTTGATTCTCTATTCCTAACAAGTAAATAAGAGTAATTTCTTGGTTCTTTACACCTCGTTTACTTGCCTAGATGGTCAATTAAGTGTTTTCTGGATCCATAGTTCTCATTTTGATTGATTCGGTGGATTTTCGAGGCAAGAGAGTTCAAAGTTGGTTGTGGAATGCTATTGATGAGTTTTGGGCAGGAGTGGATTGATTTCAAGGGTCATTCGTGTGGTTTCGTGTTAAGTTTTTATTTTGATTTAAATAATAAATGCTATGTTCCAATTGTGATTGATTAGTATGATTTTAATGATGATTATAATTTGATTTATTAAGATTGGTTCACAAGTGTGTTTAGAAGGCTTGCGTATTGAAATTCCATTGAGTTGGAGATTGTTAGGGAAAGTTACAAACTATCCATGCGAGAACTATTGTTGTTTAATGTTTTGGTACACCTAGTTCCTTTCCCATGTATTTAGTTAAGCTTTCGTGAGTACTTTGATGCACCAATCTATAGTTGCACATTTTTATTAAAATACAAGTATATCTTATTTACTTGGTCGTGTTTGCTTGATTTGAGTTCTTTATCATCTATTCGGCTTTACGTTTCATGTTTAAAGTCTGATTACTTTTATTTCGATAGTGTAATTTGATTATCTATTCCTAACGAGTAAATACGAGTAATTTCTTGGTTCTTTACACCACGTTTAGTTGCCTAGATAGTCAATTAAGTGTTTTATGGATCCATAGTTTTCATTTTGATTAATTCGGTGGATTTACAAGGCAAGAGAGTTCGAAGCTGGTTGCGGAGTGCTATCGATGAGTTTTGGGCAAGATTGGATTGATTTTAAGAGTTATTCGTGTGGTTTCGTGTTCGGTTTTGGTTTTGATTTAAATAATAGATGCTATGTTCCAATTGTGATTGATTAGTATGATTTTAATGATGATTATAATCTGATTTATTAAGATTGGTTCACAAGTGTGTTCAGAAGGCTTGCGTATCAAAACTCCATTGAGTTGGAGATTGTTAGGGAAAGTTACAAACTATCCATGCGAGTACTATTGTTGTTTAATATTTTGGTACAACTAGTTCCTTTCCCATGTATTTAGTTAATCTTTCTTGAGTACTTTGATGCACCCCTCTATAGTTGCATATTTTTCTTAAAATACAAGTATATCTTATTTACTTGGTCGTGTTTGCTTGATTTGACTTCTTTATCATCGATTAGGCTTTGCGTTTCTTGTTTAAAGTCTGATTACTTTTATTTCGGTAGTGTAATTTGATTCTCTATTCCTAACGAGTAAATAAGAGTAATTTCTTGGTTCTTTACATCACGTTTAGTTGCCTAGATAGTCAATTAAGTGTTTTATGGATCCATAGTTTTCATTTTGATTAATTCGGTGGATTTACAAGGCAAAAGAGTTTGAAGCTGGTAGCGGAGTGCTGTCGATGAGTTTTGGGCAAGAGTGGTTTGGTTTCAAGGGCAATTCGTGTGGTTTCATGTTCGGTTTTGGTTTTGATTTAAATAATAGATGCTATGTTCCAATTTTGATTGATTAGTATGATTTAATGATGATTATAATCTGAATTATTAAGATTGGTTCACAAGTGTGTTCAAAACGCTTGCGTAACAAAACTCCATTGAGTTGGAGATTGTTAGGGAAAGTTACAAACTATCCTTGCGAGAACTATTATTGTTTAATGTTTTGGTATAACTAGTTCCTTTCCCATGTATTTAGTTAAACTTTCGTGAGTACTTTGATGCACTAATCTATAGTTGCACATTTTTATTAAAATACAAGTAGATCTTATTTACTTGGTCGTGTTAGCTTGATTTGACTTCTTTTTCATCGATCAAGCTTTGCGTTTCTTGTTTAAAGTCTAATTACTTTCATTTTGGTCATGTAATTTGATTCTCTATTCCTAACAAGTAAATAAGAGTAATTTCTTGGTTCTTTACACCTCGTTTACTTGCCTAGATGGTCAATTAAGTGTTTTCTGGATCCATAGTTCTCATTTTGATTGATTCGGTGGATTTTAGAGGCAAGAGAGTTCAAAGTTGGTTGTGGAATGCTATTGATGAGTTTTGGGCAGGAGTGGATTGATTTCAAGGGTCATTCGTGTGGTTTCGTGTAAAGTTTTAATTTTGATTTAAATAATAAATGCTATGTTCCAATTGTGATTGATAGTATGATTTTAATGATGATTATAATCTGATTTATTAAGATTTATTCACAAGTGTGTTTAGAAGGCTTGCGTATTGAAACTCTATTGAGTTGGAGATTGTTAGGGAAAGTTACAAACAATCCATGCAAGAACTATTGTTGTTTAATGTTTTGGTACAATTAGTTCCTTTCCTATGTATTTAGTTAAGCTTTCGTGAGTACTTTAATGCACCAATCTGTAGTTGCACATTTTTATTAAAATACAAGTAGATCTTATTTACTTGGTCGTGTTAGTTTGATTTGACTTCTTTTTCATCAATCAAGCTTTGCGTTTCTTTTTTAAAGTCTAATTACTTTCATTTTGGTCATGTAATTTGATTCTCTATTCCTAACAAGTAAATAAGAGTAATTTCTTGGTTCTTTACACCTCGTTTATTTGCCTAGATGGTCAATTAAGTGTTTTATGGATCCATAGTTCTCATTTTGATTGATTCGGTGGATTTTAGAGGCAAGAGAGTTCAAAGTTGGTTGTGGAATGCTATTGATGAGTTTTGGGCAGGAGTGGATTGATTTCAAGGGTCATTCGTGTGGTTTCGTGTAAAGTTTTTATTTTGATTTAAATAATAAATGCTATGTTCCAATTGTGATTGATTAGTATGATTTTAATGATGATTATAATCTGAATTATTAAGATTGGTTCACAAGTGTGTTCAAAACGCTTGCGTAACAAAACTCCATTGAGTTGGAGATTGTTAGGGAAAGTTACAAACTATCCTTGCGAGAACTATTGTTGTTTAATGTTTTGGTATAACTAGTTCCTTTCCCATGTATTTAGTTAAACTTTCGTGAGTACTTTGATGCACTAATCTATAGTTGCACATTTTTATTAAAATACAAGTAGATCTTATTTACTTGGTCGTGTTAGCTTGATTTGACTTCTTTTTCATCGATCAAGCTTTGCGTTTCTTTTTAAAGTCTAATTACTTTCATTTTGGTCATGTAATTTGATTCTCTATTCCTAACAAGTAAATAAGAGTAATTTCTTGGTTCTTTACACCTCGTTTACTTGCCTAGATGGTCAATTAAGTGTTTTCTGGATCCATAGTTCTCATTTTGATTGATTCGGTGGATTTTCGAGGCAAGAGAGTTCAAAGTTGGTTGTGGAATGCTATTGATGAGTTTTGGGCAGGAGTGGATTGATTTCAAGGGTCATTCGTGTGGTTTCGTGTTAAGTTTTTATTTTGATTTAAATAATAAATGCTATGTTCCAATTGTGATTGATAGTATGATTTTAATGATGATTATAATCTGATTTATTAAGATTGATTCACAAGTGTGTTTAGAAGGCTTGCGTATTGAAACTCCATTGAGTTGGAGATTGTTAGGGAAAGTTACAAACAATCCATGCAAGAACTATTGTTGTTTAATGTTTTGGTACAATTAGTTCCTTTCCTATGTATTTAGTTAAGCTTTCGTGAGTACTTTGATGCACCAATCTATAGTTGCACATTTTTATTAAAATACAAGTATATCTTATTTACTTGGTCGTGTTTGCTTGATTTGAGTTCTTTATCATCGATTAGGCTTTACGTTTCATGTTTAAAGTCTGATTACTTTTATTTCGGTAGTGTAATTTGATTCTCTATTCCTAACGAGTAAATACGAGTAATTTCTTGGTTCTTTACACCACGTTTAGTTGCCTAGATAGTCAATTAAGTGTTTTATGGATCCATAGTTTTCATTTTGATTAATTCGGTGGATTTACAAGGCAAGAGAGTTCGAAGCTGGTAGCGGAGTGCTATCGATGAGTTTTGGGCAAGATTGGATTGATTTTAAGAGTTATTCGTGTGGTTTCGTGTTCGGTTTTGGTTTTGATTTAAATAATAGATGCTATGATCCAATTTTGATTGATTAGTATGATTTTAATGATGATTATAATCTGAATTATTAAGATTGGTTCACAAGTGTGTTCAGAAGGCTTGCGTATCAAAACTCCATTGAGTTGGAGATTGTTAGGGAAAGTTACAAACTATCCATGCGAGTACTATTGTTGTTTAATATTTTGGTACAACTAGTTCCTTTCCCATGTATTTAGTTAATCTTTCTTGAGTACTTTGATGCACCCCTCTATAGTTGCATATTTTTCTTAAAATACAAGTATATCTTATTTACTTGGTCGTGTTTGCTTGATTTGACTTCTTTATCATCGATTAGGCTTTGCGTTTCTTGTTTAAAGTCTTATTACTTTAATTTCGGTAGTGTAATTTGATTCTCTATTCCTAACGAGTAAATACGAGTAATTTCTTGGTTCTTTACACCACGTTTAGTTGCCTAGATAGTCAATTAAGTGTTTTATGGATCCGTAGTTTTCATTTTGATTAATTCGGTGGATTTACAAGGCAAGAGAGTTCGAAGCTGGTAGCGGAGTGCTGTCGATGAGTTTTGGGCAAGAGTGGTGTGATTTCAAGGGCAATTCGTGTGGTTTCATGTTCGGTTTTGGTTTTGATTTAAATAATAGATGCTATGTTCCAATTTTGATTGATTAGTATGATTTAATGATGATTATAATCTGAATTATTAAGATTGGTTCACAAGTGTGTTCAAAACGCTTGCGTAACAAAACTCCATTGAGTTGGAGATTGTTAGGGAAAGTTACAAACTATCCTTGCGAGAACTATTGTTGTTTAATGTTTTGGTATAACTAGTTCCTTTCCATGTATTTAGTTAAACTTTCGTGAGTACTTTGATGCACTAATCTATAGTTGCACATTTTTATTAAAATACAAGTAGATCTTATTTACTTGGTCGTGTTAGCTTGATTTGACTTCTTTTTCATCGATCAAGCTTTGCGTTTCTTTTTAAAGTCTAATTACTTTCATTTTGGTCATGTAATTTGATTCTCTATTCCTAACAAGTAAATAAGAGTAATTTCTTGGTTCTTTACACCTCGTTTACTTGCCTAGATGGTCAATTAAGTGTTTTCTGGATCCATAGTTCTCATTTTGATTGATTCGGTGGATTTTAGGCAAGAGAGTTCAAAGTTGGTTGTGGAATGCTATTGATGAGTTTTGGGCAGGAGTGGATTGATTTCAAGGGTCATTCGTGTGGTTTCGTGTAAGTTTTTATTTTGATTTAAATAATAAATGCTATGTTCCAATTGTGATTGATTAGTATGATTTTAATGATGATTATAATCTGATTATTAAGATTGGTTCACAAGTGTGTTCAAAGGCTTGCGTAACAAAACTCCATTGAGTTGGAGATTGTTAGGGAAAGTTACAAACTATCCTTGCGAGAACTATTGTTGTTTAATGTTTTGGTATAACTAGTTCCTTTCCCATGTATTTAGTTAAACTTTCGTGAGTACTTTGATGCACCAATCTATAGTTGCACATTTTTATTAAAATACAAGTATATCTTATTTACTTGGTCGTGTTTGCTTGATTTGACTTTTTTATCATCGATTAGGCTTTGCGTTTCTTGTTTAAAGTCTGATTACTTTTATTTCGGTAGTGTAATTTGATTCTCTATTCCTAACGAGTAAATACGAGTAATTTCTTGGTTCTTTACACCACGTTTAGTTGCCTAGATAGTCAATTAAGTGTTTTATGGATCCATAGTTTTCATTTTGATTAATTCGGTGGATTTACAAGGCAAGAGAGTTCGAAGCTGGTAGCGGAGTGCTATCGATGAGTTTTGGGCAAGAGTGGATGTTATTTCAAGGGCAATTCGTGTGGTTTCATGTTCGGTTTTGGTTTTGATTTAAATAATAGATGCTATGTTCCAATTTTGATTGATTAGTATGATTTAATGATGATTATAATCTGAATTATTAAGATTGGTTCACAAGTGTGTTCAAAAGCTTGCGTATCAAAACTCCATTGAGTTGAGATTGTTAGGGAAAGTTACAAACTATCCATGCGAGACTATTGTTGTTTAATGTTTTGGTATAACTAGTTCCTTTCCCATGTATTTAGTTAATCTTTCTTGAGTACTTTGATGCACCCCTCTATAGTTGCTTATTTTTCTTAAAATACAAGTATATCTTATTTACTTGGTCGTGTTTGCTTGATTTGACTTCTTTATCATCGATTAGGCTTTGTGTTTCTTGTTTAAAGTCTGATTACTTTTATTTCGGTAGTGTAATTTGATTCTCTATTCCTAACGAGTAAATACGAGTAATTTCTTGGTTCTTTACACCACGTTTAGTTGCCTAGATAGTCAATTAAGTGTTTTATGGATCCATAGTTTTCATTTTGATTAATTCGGTGGATTTACAAGGCAAGAGAGTTCGAAGCTGGTAGCGGAGTGCTGTCGATGAGTTTTGGGCAAGAGTGGTGTTATTTCAAGGGCAATTCGTGTGGTTTCATGTTCGGTTTTGGTTTTGATTTAAAAATAGATGCTATGTTCCAATTTTGATTGATTAGTATGATTTAATGATGATTATAATCTGAATTATTAAGATTGGTTCACAAGTGTGTTCAAAACGCTTGCGTAACAAAACTCCATTGAGTTGGAGATTGTTAGGGAAAGTTACAAACTATCCTTGCGAGAACTATTGTTGTTTAATGTTTTGGTATAACTAGTTCCTTTCCCATGTATTTAGTTAAACTTTCGTGAGTACTTTGATGCACTAATCTATAGTTGCACATTTTTATTAAAATACAAGTAGATCTTATTTACTTGGTCGTGTTAGCTTGATTTGACTTCTTTTTCATCGATCAAGCTTTGCGTTTCTTTTTTAAAGTCTAATTACTTTCATTTTGGTCATGTAATTTGATTCTCTATTCCTAACAAGTAAATAAGAGTAATTTCTTGGTTCTTTACACCTCGTTTACTTGCCTAGATGGTCAATTAAGTGTTTTCTGGATCCATAGTTCTCATTTTGATTGATTCGGTGGATTTTCGAGGCAAGAGAGTTCAAAGTTGGTTGTGGAATGCTATTGATGAGTTTTGGGCAGGAGTGGATTGATTTCAAGGGTCATTCGTGTGGTTTCGTGTTAAGTTTTTATTTTGATTTAAATAATAAATGCTATGTTCCAATTGTGATTGATAGTATGATTTTAATGATGATTATAATCTGATTTATTAAGATTGATTCACAAGTGTGTTTAGAAGGCTTGCGTATTGAAACTCCATTGAGTTGGAGATTGTTAGGGAAAGTTACAAACAATCCATGCAAGAACTATTGTTGTTTAATGTTTTGGTACAATTAGTTCCTTTCCTATGTATTTAGTTAAGCTTTCGTGAGTACTTTGATGCACCAATCTATAGTTGCACATTTTTATTAAAATACAAGTATATCTTATTTACTTGGTCGTGTTTGCTTGATTTGACTTTTTATCATCGATTAGGCTTTGCGTTTCTTGTTTAAAGTCTGATTACTTTTATTTGGTAGTGTAATTTGATTCTCTATTCCTAACGAGTAAATACGAGTAATTTCTTGGTTCTTTACACCACGTTTAGTTGCCTAGATAGTCAATTAAGTGTTTTATGGATCCATAGTTTTCATTTTGATTAATTCGGTGGATTTACAAGGCAAGAGAGTTCGAAGCTGGTAGCGGAGTGCTATCGATGAGTTTTGGGCAAGAGTGGATTGATTTCAAGGGCATTCGTGTGGTTTCGTGTTCGGTTTTGGTTTTGATTTAAATAATAGATGCTATGTTCCAATTGTGATTGATTAGTATGATTTTAATGATGCTTATAATCTGATTTATTAAGATTGGTTCACAAGTGTGTTCAAAACGCTTGCGTATCAAAACTCCATTGAGTTGGAGATTGTTAGGGAAAGTTACAAACCATCCATTCGAGTACTATTGTTGTTTAATATTTTGGTACAACTAGTTCCTTTCCCATGTATTTAGTTAATCTTTCGTGAGTACTTTGATGCACCCCTCTATAGTTGCATATTTTTCTTAAAATACAAGTATATCTTATTTACTTGGTCGTGTTTGCTTGATTTGACTTCTTTATCATCGATTAGGCTTTGTGTTTCTTGTTTAAAGTCTGATTACTTTTATTTCGGTAGTGTAATTTGATTCTCTATTCCTAACGAGTAAATACGAGTAATTTCTTGGTTCTTTACACCACGTTTAGTTGCCTAGATAGTCAATTAAGTGTTTTATGGATCCATAGTTTTCATTTTGATTAATTCGGTGGATTTACAAGGCAAGAGAGTTCGAAGCTGGTAGCGGAGTGCTGTCGATGAGTTTTGGCAAGAGTGGTGTTATTTCAAGGGCAATTCGTGTGGTTTCATGTTCGGTATTGGTTTTGATTTAAATAATAGATGCTATGTTCCAATTTTGATTGATTAGTATGATTTAATGATGATTATAATCTGAATTATTAAGATTGGTTCACAAGTGTGTTCAAAACGCTTGCGTAACAAAACTCCATTGAGTTGGAGATTGTTAGGGAAAGTTACAAACTATCCTTGCGAGAACTATTGTTGTTTAATGTTTTGGTATAACTAGTTCCTTTCCCATGTATTTAGTTAAACTTTCATGAGTACTTTGATGCACTAATCTATAGTTGCACATTTTTATTAAAATACAAGTAGATCTTATTTACTTGGTCGTGTTAGCTTGATTTGACTTCTTTTTCATCGATCAAGCTTTGCGTTTCTTTTTTAAAGTCTAATTACTTTCATTTTGGTCATGTAATTTGATTCTCTATTCCTAACAAGTAAATAAGAGTAATTTCTTGGTTCTTTACACCTCGTTTACTTGCCTAGATGGTCAATTAAGTGTTTTCTGGATCCATAGTTCTCATTTTGATTGATTCGGTGGATTTTAGAGGCAAGAGAGTTCAAAGTTGGTTGTGGAATGCTATTGATGAGTTTTGGGCAGGAGTGGATTGATTTCAAGGGTCATTCGTGTGGATTCGTGTAAAGTTTTTATTTTGATTTAAATAATAAATGCTATGTTCCAATTGTGATTGATAGTATGATTTTAATGATGATTATAATCTGATTTATTAAGATTTATTCACAAGTGTGTTTAGAAGGCTTGCGTATTGAAACTCTATTGAGTTGGAGATTGTTAGGGAAAGTTACAAACAATCCATGCAAGAACTATTGTTGTTTAATGTTTTGGTACAATTAGTTCCTTTCCTATGTATTTAGTTAAGCTTTCGTGAGTACTTTGATGCACCAATCTGTAGTTGCACATTTTTATTAAAATACAAGTATATCTTATTTACTTGGTCGTGTTTGCTTGATTTGACTTTTTTATCATCGATTAGGCTTTGCGTTTCTTGTTTAAAGTCTGATTACTTTTATTTCGGTAGTGTAATTTGATTTTCTATTCCTAAAAAGTAAATACGAGTAATTCCTTGGTTCTTTACACCACGTTTAGTTATCTAGATAGTCAATTAAGTGTTTTATGGATCCATAGTTTTCATTTTGATTAATTCGGTGGATTTACAAGGCAAGAGAGTTCGAAGCTGGTAGCGGAGTGCTGTCGATGAGTTTTGGGCAAGAGTGGTGTTATTTCAAGGGCAATTCGTGTGGTTTCATGTTCGGTTTTGGTTTTGATTTAAATAATAGATGCTATGTTCCAATTTTGATTGATTAGTATGATTTAATGATGATTATAATCTGAATTATTAAGATTGGTTCACAAGTGTGTTCAAAACGCTTGCGTAACAAAACTCCATTGAGTTGGAGATTGTTAGGGAAAGTTACAAACTATCCTTGCGAGAACTATTGTTGTTTAATGTTTTGGTATAACTAGTTCCTTTCCCATGTATTTAGTTAAACTTTCGTGAGTACTTTGATGCACTAATCTATAGTTGCACATTTTTATTAAAATACAAGTAGATCTTATTTACTTGGTCGTGTTAGCTTGATTTGACTTCTTTTTCATCGATCAAGCTTTGCGTTTCTTTTTTAAAGTCTAATTACTTTCATTTTGGTCATGTAATTTGATTCTCTATTCCTAACAAGTAAATAAGAGTAATTTCTTGGTTCTTTACACCTCGTTTACTTGCCTAGATGGTCAATTAAGTGTTTTCTGGATCCATAGTTCTCATTTTGATTGATTCGGTGGATTTTCGAGGCAAGAGAGTTCAAAGTTGGTTGTGGAATGCTATTGATGAGTTTTGGGCAGGAGTGGATTGATTTCAAGGGTCATTCGTGTGGTTTCGTGTTAAGTTTTTATTTTGATTTAAATAATAAATGCTATGTTCCAATTGTGATTGATAGTATGATTTTAATGATGATTATAATCTGATTTATTAAGATTGATTCACAAGTGTGTTTAGAAGGCTTGCGTATTGAAACTCCATTGAGTTGGAGATTGTTAGGGAAAGTTACAAACAATCCATGCAAGAACTATTGTTGTTTAATGTTTTGGTACAATTAGTTCCTTTCCTATGTATTTAGTTAAGCTTTCGTGAGTACTTTGATGCACCAATCTATAGTTGCACATTTTTATTAAAATACAAGTATATCTTATTTACTTGGTCGTGTTTGCTTGATTTGACTTTTTTATCATCGATTAGGCTTTGCGTTTCTTGTTTAAAGTCTGATTACTTTTATTTCGGTAGTGTAATTTGATTCTCTATTCCTAACGAGTAAATACGAGTAATTTCTTGGTTCTTTACACCACGTTTAGTTGCCTAGATAGTCAATTAAGTGTTTTATGGATCCGTAGTTTTCATTTTGATTAATTCGGTGGATTTACAAGGCAAGAGAGTTCGAAGCTGGTTGCGGAGTGCTGTCGATGAGTTTTGGGCAAGAGTGGTGTTATTTCAAGGGCAATTCGTGTGGTTTCATGTTCGGTTTTGGTTTTGATTTAAATAATAGATGCTATGTTCCAATTTTGATTGATTAGTATGATTTAATGATGATTATAATCTGAATTATTAAGATTGGCTCACAAGTGTGTTCAAAACGCTTGCGTATCAAAACTCCATTGAGTTGGAGATTGTTAGGGAAAGTTACAAACCATCCATGCGAGTACTATTGTTGTTTAATTTTGGTACAACTAGTTCCTTTCCCATGTATTTAGTTAATCTTTCGTGAGTACTTTGATGCACCCCTCTATAGTTGCATATTTTTCTTAAAATACAAGTATATCTTATTTACTTGGTCGTGTTTGCTTGATTTGACTTCTTTATCATCGATTAGGCTTTGTGTTTCTTGTTTAAAGTCTGATTACTTTTATTTCGGTAGTGTAATTTGATTCTCTATTCCTAACGAGTAAATACGAGTAATTTCTTGGTTCTTTACACCACGTTTAGTTGCCTAGATAGTCAATTAAGTGTTTTATGGATCCGTAGTTTTCATTTTGATTAATTCGGTGGATTTACAAGGCAAGAGAGTTCGAAGCTGGTAGCGGAGTGCTGTCGATGAGTTTTGGGCAAGAGTGGTGTTATTTCAAGGGCAATTCGTGTGGTTTCATGTTCGGTTTTGGTTTTGATTTAAATAATAGATGCTATGTTCCAATTTTGATTGATTAGTATGATTTAATGATGATTATAATCTGAATTATTAAGATTGGCTCACAAGTGTGTTCAAAACGCTTGCGTATCAAAACTCCATTGAGTTGGAGATTGTTAGGGAAAGTTACAAACCATCCATTCGAGTACTATTGTTGTTTAATATTTTGGTACAACTAGTTCCTTTCCCATGTATTTAATTAATCTTTCGTGAGTACTTTGATGCACCCCTCTATAGTTGCATATTTTTCTTAAAATACAAGTATATCTTATTTACTTGGTCGTGTTTGCTTGATTTGACTTCTTTATCATCGATCAGCTTTGCGTTTCTTGTTTAAAGTCTGATTACTTTTATTTCGGTAGTGTAATTTGATTCTCTATTCCTAACGAGTAAATACGAGTAATTTCTTGGTTCTTTACACCACGTTTAGTTGCCTAGATAGTCAATTAAGTGTTTTATGGATCCGTAGTTTTCATTTTGATTAATTCGGTGGATTTACAGGCAAGAGAGTTCGAAGCTGGTAGCGGAGTGCTGTCGATGAGTTTTGGCAAGAGTGGTGTTATTTCAAGGGCAATTCGTGTGGTTTCATGTTCGGTATTGGTTTTGATTTAAATAATAGATGCTATGTTCCAATTTTGATTGATTAGTATGATTTAATGATGATTATAATCTGAATTATTAAGATTGGTTCACAAGTGTGTTCAAAACGCTTGCGTAACAAAACTCCATTGAGTTGGAGATTGTTAGGGAAAGTTACAAACTATCCTTGCGAGAACTATTGTTGTTTAATGTTTTGGTATAACTAGTTCCTTTCCCATGTATTTAGTTAAACTTTCGTGAGTACTTTGATGCACTAATCTATAGTTGTACATTTTTATTAAAATACAAGTAGATCTTATTTACCTTGTCGTGTTAGCTTGATTTGACTTCTTTTTCATCGATCAAGCTTTGCGTTTCTTGTTTAAAGTCTAATTACTTTCATTTTGGTCATGCAATTTGATTCTCTATTCCTAACAAGTAAATAAGAGTAATTTCTTGGTTCTTTACACCTCGTTTACTTGCCTAGATGGTCAATTAAGTGTTTTCTGGATCCATAGTTCTCATTTTGATTGATTCGGTGGATTTTCGAGGCAAGAGAGTTCAAAGTTGGTTGTGGAATGCTATTGATGAGTTTTGGGCAGGAGTGGATTGATTTCAAGGGTCATTCGTGTGGTTTCGTGTTAAGTTTTTATTTTGATTTAAATAATAAATGCTATGTTCCAATTGTGATTGATAGTATGATTTTAATGATGATTATAATCTGATTTATTAAGATTGATTCACAAGTGTGTTTAGAAGGCTTGCGTATTGAAACTCCATTGAGTTGGAGATTGTTAGGGAAAGTTACAAACAATCCATGCAAGAACTATTGTTGTTTAATGTTTTGGTACAATTAGTTCCTTTCTTATGTATTTAGTTAAGCTTTCGTGAGTACTTTGATGCACCAATCTATAGTTGCAAATTTTTATTAAAATACAAGTATATCTTATTTACTTGGTCGTGTTTGCTCGATTTGAGTTCTTTATCATCGATTAGGCTTTACGTTTCATGTTTAAAGTTTGATTACTTTTATTTTGGTAGTGTAATTGATTCTCTATTCCTAACGAGTAAATACGAGTAATTTCTTGGTTCTTTACACCACGTTTAGTTGCCAAGATAGTCAATTAAGTGTTTTATGGATCCATAGTTTTCATTTTAATTAATTTGGGCGATTTACAAGGCAAGAGATTTCGAAGCTGGTAGCGGAGTGCTATCGATGAGTTTTGGGCAAGATTGGATTGATTTTAAGAGTTATTCGTGTGGTTTCGTGTTCGGTTTTGGTTTTGATTTAAATAATAGATGCTATGTTCCAATTGTGATTGATTAGTATGATTTTAATAATGCTTATAATCTGATTTATTAAGATTGGTTCACAAGTGTGTTCAGAAGGCTTGCGTATCAAAACTCCATTGAGTTGGAGATTGTTAGGGAAAGTTACAAACTATCCATGCGAGTACTATTGTTGTTTAATATTTTGGTACAACTAGTTCCTTTCCCATGTATTTAGTTAATCTTTCTTGAGTACTTTGATGCACCCCTCTATAGTTGCATATTTTTCTTAAAATACAAGTATATCTTATTTACTTGGTCGTGTTTGCTTGATTTGACTTCTTTATCATCGATGAGGCTTTCCGTTTCTTGTTTAAAGTCTGATTACTTTTATTTTGGTAGTGTAATTTGATTCTCTATTCCTAACGAGTAAATACAAGTAATTTCTTGGTTCTTTACACCACATTTAGTTGCCTAGATAGTCAATTAAGTGTTTTATGGATCCATAGTTTTCATTTTGATTAATTCGGTGGATTAACAAGGCAAAAGAGTTCGAAGCTGGTAGCGGAGTGCTGTCGATGAGGTTTGGGCAAGACTGGTTTGATTTCAAGGGCAATTCGTGTGGTTTCATGTTCGGTTTTGGTTTTGATTTAAATAATAGATGCTATGTTCCAATTTTGATTGATTATTATGATTTAATGATGATTATAATCTGAATTATTAAGATTGGTTCACAAGTGTGTTCAAAACGCTTGCGTAACAAAACTCCATTGAGTTGGAGATTGTTAGGGAAAGTTACAAACTATCCTTGCGAGAACTATTGTTGTTTAATGTTTTGGTATAACTAGTTCCTTTCCCATGTATTTAGTTAAACTTTCGTGAGTACTTTGATGCACTAATCTATAGTTGCACATTTTTATTAAAATACAAGTATATCTTATTTACTTGGTCGTGTTAGCTTGATTTGACTTCTTTTTCATCGATCAAGCTTTGCGTTTCTTGTTTAAAGTCTAATTACTTTCATTTTGGTCATGTAATTTGATTCTCTATTCCTAACAAGTAAATAAGAGTAATTTCTTGGTTCTTTACACCGTTTACTTGCCTAGATGGTCAATTAAGTGTTTTCTGAATCCATAGTTCTCATTTTGATTGATTCGGTGGATTTTAGAGGCCTGTGAGTTCAAAGTTGGTTGTGGAATTCTATTGATGAGTTTTGGGCAGGAGTGGATTGATTTCAAGGGTCATTCGTGTGGTTTCGTGTAAAGTTTTTATTTTGATTTAAATAATAAATGCTATGTTCCAATTGTGATTGATTAGTATGATTTTAATGATGATTATAATCTGAATTATTAAGATTGGTTCACAAGTGTGTTCAAAACGCTTGCGTAACAAAACTCCATTGAGTTGGAGATTGTTAGGGAAAGTTACAAACTATCCTTGCGAGAACTATTGTTTTTTAATGTTTTGGTATAACTAGTTCCTTTCCCATGTATTT
The DNA here is from genome assembly GCA_025506505.1 of Flaveria sonorensis. Taxonomy (NCBI): domain Eukaryota; kingdom Viridiplantae; phylum Streptophyta; class Magnoliopsida; order Asterales; family Asteraceae; genus Flaveria; species Flaveria sonorensis. The sequence goes on from JACCIY010000415.1 coordinate 24,894, forward strand.
AGTTTAACTTTCGTGAGTACTTTGATGCACTAATCTATAGTTGCACATTTTTATTAAAATACAAGTAGATTTTATTTAGTTGGTCGTGTTAGCTTGATTTGACTTCTTTTTCATCGATCAAGCTTTGCGTTTCTTGTTTAAGGTCTAATTACTTTCATTTTGGTCATCTAATTTGATTCTCTATTCCTAACAAGTAAATAAGAGTAATTTCTTGGTTCTTTACACCTCGTTTACTTGCCAAGATGGTCAATTAAGTGTTTTCTGGATCCATAGTTCTCATTTTGATTGATTCGGTGGATTTTCGAGGCAAGAGAGTTCAAAGTTGGTTGTGGAATGCTATTGATGAGTTTTGGGCAGGAGTGGATTGATTTCAAGGGTCATTCGTGTGGTTTCGTGTTAAGTTTTTATTTTGATTTAAATAATAAATGCTATTTTCAAATTGTGATTGATTAGTATGATTTTAATGATGATTATAATCTGATTTATTAAAATTGATTCACAAGTGTGTCACACCCTCAAAATCCGCGTGCGGGGTTTTACAGCGAGGCGCGTGACATACCAGGATCTTAGTCATTCGTTACCAAGAATGACTCTATATGATTAATAAATAAAACCAGAGTTAACGTGTAATATACTGCGGAAGCGTTTTTAAAACAGAAAACCCAAAACAAGTAGTATGTAAAGAGAATGCGTAAAACATACGCGCCCCAAACACAAATGTTTAATATGAAAATAATCCCAAATTTGTAAACTAACAAATGCAGACAACTCAACGATGCTGGTGTGCGTGCTCCTAGGCAACTGGCAACCTTAACCTGAGAATAGCATACTAAACAAGTCAACACATGGTTGGTGAGTTCAAGAGTTTGCGTTAAAATATAAACCAATCAACAGTTTCCAGAGCATAAGTAGTGTATTGCAATAGATAGCTAGTCTATTAACATAAAAATATTTATCATAGTGATTTCGCGATCGAAGCTGACTGTGTTACGTTTGTTGCCTCCCGTCACGACTTACCAGGTCGTGACGAATATAAGTTAGGACAAAATTGCACCCGTATGACCTCGAGTCACACAGGTGGGGCTCGTCAGACCCAGTAGTACTACCCAAAATTTCCCCGCTAGTCAATATTAACAATCCGAAAGTGTGAGGACTTTTCCATGGTAAACAACACTATATCAATATTATACACACTCATATATAAAAGCGTTTGTGATCAACAGTATGCTATCTCCCCCAAAAGATTAGTAAAATGAGTGGGTAAGAACTCACCTGGTATGTAAAGATAATTACTAAAGAGAACTGGTGATAGGTGCAAAGACAACCTTCAAAGGTTACCTAGAATACAAGAGTACATAAGTACGTGAACACAAAATCAACATGAAACCCTAAGTGCTCTACAAACCAAAGAACTCAAGGTTTAAGAAAGACAAGACACATTTGACCCAGTTGACCAGTTTGACCCGTTGGTGACATTATAGGTGATAACTCGTTAATACTAACACAACAGCATATCATACATGTTCACATACAACTTGATTACATATATCACTTCATTAACCACATGTACTACCTAGATCGTCATACAACTAGATATCACACAAGTCATGCGAATCACAACAGGCCAAAACAGGTAACAAACCAAATCAACATCCCTATAACCTAAACAACACATTTCATCACCTTAGAAACCATCCATGAACACACTAGCATGATCTTAATATCCCAAACATGCTCAAATCATCCAATTCAAGGATTTGCACAATTAAAGTTTCCCTTTTGGGAAAGTTCATCCCAAATTCATCAAACTCACACAACATTCATGAATTCATCAATTATATACCAATTCAAGTCCATGACAACATCTAAACATGATCAACAACACCTAATCATCATGATTCATCAACTTTCATACCCAAAGTTACTATCTTTAGTAAGGTATGAACTACAACATGCATTCTTGAATTCCTAACATTCATATCAACCATCTAGCATCTAATCATCATCACAAACACATCCATAACATTCATACATCAACCAATCATCAATTCATGCAAAATAAAGTTACTATTATTAGTAACCTATGAACAATGTATCAAAATCATAGCTTTCTTGCATAATCGACGTTAACTAGCATATATACAATCCAACTAACATAATAACACCAACCAACATCAACAAATTGACCTCCAATTGCAAGTTTCGAATTAGGGTTTTGGCCCTAATGTAATTTCCATAAAAACTTGTAAAAATCCAACCTTTATTGCATACTTGACGTTAATTAACATGTAATCTATCTAGTAAACACATTAACATCAACAATTAGGCATCAATCGACCATCAATTGAAGATTTCGAACACCAACTTTCGGCCATAATCAAATCCCTTGAAAAACATGTAAAAATCTAACCTTTAAATGTGTATTGACTTGTATTTGATGATTCTAACTTGTTGCAACACTTGAAATCGATCAAATCCGATGCTTTGTGAGTGTTCTTGGCCGAAAATCGCAAAGGGATAGGGAGAGGGAATGAAGTCGCGGCCGTAGGTGGTTAGGGGATTAGGGTTTTTGATTTGATTAATTATTTAGCATAATTACCCTTTAACCCTCATAGTTTGTATTTTATAAAGATTAGGCTTTTTGAATTGTTTTTAAATAGTTTTTAACTACTAACACAATTATTATTAATCACAAATAACAATCATGCATAATTCCCATTTATCACAAAACACACGAAATAAATATGCACGTTTTCACGTTACGCGATAAAATTACAGTTAACATTTAAATCATATAAGCATAACTTAATAATCACATTGTTAACTTAATTATCATCAATTTAACATTACTGATTATTGTTAAGTCACCAACGTTCAACGACAACTAGTGTGTGTGCACGACACGTGTATGCAAGACTTAACGGAACAAACGGAGTTTGGTAACGGAAAATTACCGGATGTCACATTATCCCCATGTTGAAAGAGTTTTCGTCCCGAAAATTGCGTTACATGGTGAGTGTTCCATCACGGCTGGTCTACTGCATTGGCACAAGGAAATCGAAATCGTGTGAGTTTTGGATGAGTTGTCACATCATCCCCATGTTGAAAGAAATTTCGTCCCAAAATTTAATTAGTACCTTCGCCGGCTGGCATCATCCTTTCGAATAGCTGAGTGTACTTAAGCTTCATTTGGTCTTCACGTTCCCACGTGAATTCTGGTCCACGTCTCGAGTTCCAACGAACTTTGACAATGGGTATCTTGCTTTGCTTAAGCGTTTTCACCGCACGATCCATCACTTCGACAGGTTCCTCAATGAAGCGTAATTGTTCATCTACTTGAACTTCTTCCAGCGGTACAACCATCGTTTCATCCGTTAAACATTTCTTTAGATTTGAAACATGGAATACATCATGGATTCCACTCAATGAATCAGGTAAGGCTAGGCGATAAGCCACTGGACCAATTCTTTCCACTATCTCAAATGGTCCAACGTATCTCGGATTTAGCTTTCCTCGCTTACCAAACCGAACTACGCCTTTCCATGGTGAGACTTTTAATAAAACCTTGTCACCTATCTGAAATTCCAAAGGTTTTCGTCGTTTGTCAGCATAGCTTTTCTGTCTGTCTCGCGCTGCGGCCATGCGGTTTCTTATCTGAACAATCTTCTCAGTTGTCTCGTGTACTAACTCGGGACCCGTTAATTGACTATCACCAATTTCAGCCCAGCAAACTGGCGATCTACACTTTCTCCCATATAAAGCTTCAAAAGGTGCTGCCTTTATGCTAGTGTGATAACTGTTGTTGTAAGAAAATTCCACCAATGGTAGGTGAACTTCCCAGTTATTCCCGAAGTCAATCACACAAGCACGTAACATGTCCTCCAAAGTCTGTATAGTACGCTCGCTTTGACCATCAGTCTGTGGATGATAAGCGGTACTCATATCCAATCGCGTACCTAAAGCTTTCTGCAACGACTGCCAGAAGTGTGATGTGAAACAAGAATCGCGATCAGAAATGATTGAGATCGGTACTCCATGCCTCGAAACGATCTCCTTCAGATAAAGTCGGGTTAACTTCTCCATCTTATCTGTTTCTTTTATCGCTAGGAAATGAGCAGATTTTGTCAATCGGTCCACGATAACCCATATTGTATCACAACCCGTAGAAGTGCGAGGTAACTTAGTAATAAAATCCATTGATATATGATCCCACTTCCACATAGGGATCTCGGGTTGTTGTAGTAGACCAGATGGTTTCTGATACTCCACTTTCACCTTTGAGCAGGTCAGACACTTACTCATATAAGTAGCTACATCTGCTTTCATGTTAGGCCACCAATAGTGCGCCTTCAAATCGTGGTACATCTTGTCAGATCCAGGATGTATAGAATACTTGGACTTGTGAACCTCACTCATCACCAAGTCTCTCAGATTTCCGTGTAGAGGTACCCATAGTCTATCCATGAAGTAACGAATTTCATCCGCTTTTACTTCCAATTGTTTTTCCATACCCCTTAACGATTCAGACCCAATGTTTTCTGTTTTCAGAGCTTCCGTCTGAGCCTCTCGGATTTGTTCAGGTAATTGCGTACTAATCGTTAGTTGCAGAGCTCACACACGTCGAGGTTTAGCAGTCTCTTTTCTACTCAACGCATCAGCAACTACATTTGCTTTCCCGGGGTGGTACTTAATAGCACAATCATAGTCGTTTAACAATTCCACCCAGCGTCTTTGCCTCATGTTCAACTCCTTTTGCTCAAAGATGTGCTGAAGACTCTTGAGATCGGTGTAGATGGTGCATTTGGTACCGTACAAGTAATGTCTCCAGATCTTCAAGGCAAACACTACCGCACCCAGTTCCAAGTCATGGGTGGTATAGTTCTTCTCATGAATCTTCAATTGTCTAGAGGCGTAAGCTATCACTTTATCCCGCTGCATCAGGACGCATCCAAGTCCTTGAATAGACGCATCGCAGTAGACTACGAAGTCATCACTACCATCCGGTAACGCTAATATTGGTGCGCTACACAATTTATGTTTCAACAACTGAAAAGCAGATTCCTGACTCTCACCCCATTTGTACGTCGTTCCCTTGTGAGTCAAGGCTGTGAGAGGTTGTGCAATCTTAGAGAATCCTTCAATGAATCGTCGATAATATCCCGCTAATCCAAGGAATTGTCGTATCTCACTTGGTGTCTTAAGAACAGACCAATTCTTTATCGCTTCAATCTTTGCAGGATCAACATGTATTCCCTTCTCGTTGACAATATGACCCAAGAATTATACCTCACGTATCCAGAAATCACACTTAGAAAACTTTGCGTACAGTTGTTCCTTTCTAAGTAATTCTAAGATTAAACGTAAGTGCTTCTCATGTTCTTCCTCGGTCCTTGAGTATATCAGTATGTCATCAATAAAGACGATAACAAACTGATCAAGATAGGGTTTGCACACGCGATTCATGAGGTCCATGAATACGCTGGTGCATTCGTCAACCCAAATGGCATGACCAAAAATTCATAGTGACCATATCGTGTACGGAAAGCAGTCTTCGAGATGTCCTCTTCTCGAACTCTCAGCTGATGATACCCAGACCTCAGATCAATCTTAGAGTAATAGCTTGATCCTTGTAGTTGATCAAACAAATCATCGATACGAGGTAACGGATATCTATTCTTGATAGTAACCTTGTTCAGTTCCCTATAGTCAATGCACATTCGAAATGTACCTTCTTCTTCACAAATAGAACTGGCGCTCCCCAGGGCGACGAACTCGGTCGGATGAACCCTTTATCCAACAACTCTTGTAGTTGGGCAGATAATTCCTACAGTTCGTTCGGAGCTAACCGGTACGGTGCTCTCGCAATTGGAGCGGCTCCTGGAGTCAACTCAATCTGGAATTCAACTTGACGATGAGGCGGTAATCCAGGAAGGTCTTCCGGAAACACCTCAGGAAACTCACGAACTACGGGAATATCCTCTATCTTCTTTTCCTCAGTCTGTTTATATGTGACGAGTGCCAATATGGCTAGTCGACCCTTTCGTAACAACTTCTGTGCTTTCATAAACGAGATGATGCCTATCACCGCACCACTCTTATCACCTCTGACCGTAAGGACTTCTTCACCAAGGGGAATTCGTATGATCTTCTAGTGGCATATGACTTCTGCTTGTTTATCGGAAAGCCAATCCATGCCTACTACACATCAAACTTCCTAGTGTAACAGGCATGAGATCTATGGTGAATGTATGACCAGCAAGCTCTATCTTGCAGTCCTAAGAATATGCGTTACGTGAATCTGTGTGCCGTTAGCTAACTCCACGGTGTATTTAGATTCTAAGGCTGAGGGCATATCACTTAAAAGACTACAGAACCTAGTGGACACGAAACTTCTATCGGCTCCGGTATCGAATAATACGGTAGCAAAACAACCATTAACCGAAAATTTACCAGTTACTGTTGTAGGATCATTTAGAGCCTCACCTGAGCCAATGACGAAGGCTCTTCCTTTGGCTCCATTGTTGTTTCCACCATTGTTGTTGCCATTACCATTGTTGTTGTTATTGTTGTTGCCATTGTTATTATTGCTGTTGTTCCCATTGTTGTTGTTGCCATTACCATTCCTCTTAATCTGGGGACAGTTGCGTTTGTAATGGCCTTCTTTTCCGCACTCAAAACAACCTTTCGGAGTTTCTTGTGATTGTTGAGACTTCTTCATCAGTTCACCCCGACAGTCTTTGGCTGCATGACCAATCTTCCCACAACGTTGACACTTGAAGTTATCACATCAACCCACATGGTGGTAGTTACACCGGTTGCACTTCGGCAGTCTTCCACCATACCCACCGGGTCCTTGATTTGAGTGAGTCGCCTGGTTGAAGCTTCGGTTGTTATCGAACTTCCGTTGTTGTTGCTGACTTTGCTGCTGTTGTTGAGGTTGAGATTGGCTGCTGGATGACGATCCCTTATTGCTTGAACCATCCCACTTGCGTTTCTGGTCGGGCACGCTTGCCACCGCACCCCGTTTAGGTAACCGTCCTTGCTCAACTGCCTGGTCAGTCAGCCTGTGGGCTGTTTGGATAGCTTGTTGTATGGTAGTGGGGTTAGAAACAGTTACCATACTTTGAATTTTGGGCACCAATCCCCGTATATAATGCTCCACCCTCTTGTGCATTTCATTCACCATCCTTGGGCATAAAGTGGCTAACTCATGAGTACGAGTCGTGTAGGCTTCAATTTCTGAGCCTTGCATTTTGAGTTGCCAGAACTCAATCTCCAGTTTCTGCACTTCATTTCGGGGGCAGTATTCTTCAGTCATAATTCCCTTAAACTCATCCCAGGTAGTTCATTGGCCATGGCTTGACCCAGCATTTGTACCTGGGCATTCCACCAGGAAAGTGTTGCGCCTTCCAATGTCCCGGTGGCATACTTCACCTGATCAGCAGGCGGGCAGTTGCATTTCGCGAAGACAGACTCTGTCTTCTCAAACCACCTTACAAGCCCTACAGCTCCTTCCGTCCCGCTGTAGGTATGAGGTTTACAGTCCATGAAGGACTTGTAGGTACATGGTGGTGGTCCTGTTTTGACAACCCAAACATTAGTCAGATATCCTAGACAAATAACTAGGATAATCAGTTTAACCTCTTGTTATCATTTACCTGCTGGTTGTCCCGGTTGGGCAGCAGCCACTGCCGCCTGAACATGTTCGTTAATTAATGCCGCCAATTCCGCAGGCGTCATGTTTATGGCTCCGGCTCCACGGCCTCCGGCGCCACGTCCACGACCACGCCCACGTCCTCTTCCACGTGCGTCCATATTTCACTTTAAAATTCACAATTACAATAATGAGTAACATCCAACACATTAATCTCATCAAGGTACAGTAAACAATAAGAAATAATGCATTCACCACAACCACAACATTTATAACAGAAATAATAATCAAGATAAATAAATTGCAATTGAGTCACAAAATATTCCATCAATGTCAAAATTTAAGTTTGTCAGTTGGGTGGGAAACAACCCTTCCCACATAGGTTTCAAAGAAAAGAAACACTACATAGTCTAAGTCATTTAAAAGGTAGGATCAGTCCAGTACATCAGATCCGTCACTGTCCTCATCCATCTCTACTGGTTCTTCTTCGGGGGTTTCCTCGGGTTCTTCTTCTGGGTCTTCCTCATCAGGGTCCACCAAAGGTGCAGGGGCTTCAACAATCTGAAGTGCTGCTAGGTGCCTCTAACTCAGCAAACCTATCATCGATCTCCTATTATGGTGATCCTGTGCGTCCATGCGCTCACTAAGTGCTACCACGTTGCCTGCCAGCGTATGATGTCCACCAATGGCCATCGAAAGTCGCTCCTGAAGCGTATCTACCTGGTAACGCAGCTGACGCATCTCAGATCGTAATGCAGAGTTCTCATCAGTGAGTCCTCTAATCCGCTGTCGCTCTGTGTCCAGTGTGGCTACCAAAGCTGCAAATGCCTGCTCCAGGGGATGCTCAAGGTAGGAAGTGTAGGCAAAGTAGAGGCGGTTGATGACCTAGTCCTAGGTCGTGTAGGTGCTACTGGTGGTACGCGTTCTCTATAAGCCATACGGTTTATGTAAGTGGGGTAGAAATCCCAGTTACGCGGAGGATCGAGCTCAGGAGGTATGAAAGGCTGATCCCAGTCTATCTCGCTAGGAGTAAGGATGTCGTGGCCAGTTAAATCCCCTATCCGGTACGGGAGAAGTAAGGTGACTCAGATCGTGCAGGTCTCTTGCCTAAATTTTTGGACGACGATGCCATGCTGCGAAGTACGTGTTGCGTATGCCAATGAGTATACAGTAAGGAGAGTAAGCGATAAGTAACTAACAACTGTGCGGTTATAGTCTAGTGTGTGTATGCAACCTAGTTCCCTATAACCAATGGCTCTGATACCAATCTGTCACACCCTCAAAATCCGCGTGCGGGGTTTTACCGCGAGGCGCGTGACATACCAGGATCTCAGTCATTAGTTACCAAGAACGACTCTATATGATTAATAAACAAAACCAGAGTTAACGTTTAAAATACTGCGGAAGCGTTTTAAAACAAAACCCAAAACAAGTAGTATGTAAAGAGAATGCGCAAAACATACGCGCCCAAACACAAATGTTTAATATGAAAATACCCCAAATTTGTAAACAACAAATGTAGACAACTCAACGATGCTGGTGTGCGTGCTCCTAGGCAACTGGCAACCTTAACCTGAGAATAGCATACTAAACAAGTCAACACATGGTTGGTGAGTTCAAGAGTTTGCGTTAAAATATAAACCAATCAACAGTTTCAGAGCATAAGTAGTGTATTGCAATAGATAGCTAGTCTATTACATAAAAATATTAATCATAGTGATTTCGCGATCGAAGCTGACTGTGTTACGTTTGTTGCCTCCCGTCACGACTTACCAGGTCGTGACGAATATATGTTAGGACAAAATTGCACCCGTATGACCTCGAGTCACACAGGTGGGGCTCGTCAGACCCAGTAGTACTACCCAAAATTTCCCCGCTAGTCAATATTAACAATCCGAAAGTGTGAGGACTTTTCCATGGTAAACAGCACTATATCAATATTATACACACTCATATATAAAAGCGTTTGTGATCAACAGTATGCTATCTCCCCCAAAAGAGATTATGTAAAATGAGTGGGGCAAGAACTCACCTGGTATGTAAGATAATTACTAAAGAGAACTGGTGAAGGTGCAAAGACAACCCTTCAAAGGTCACCTAGAATACAAGAGTACATAAGTACGTGTACACAGAATCAACATGAACCCTAAGTGCTCTACAAACCAAGAACTCAAGGTTTTAAGAAAGACAAGACACATTTGACCCAGTTGACCCGTTTGACCCGTTGGTGACATTATAGGTGATAACTCGTTAATACTAACACAACAGCATATCATACATGTTCACATACAACTTGATTACATATATCACTTCATTACCACATGTACTACCTAGATCATCATACAACTAGATATCCACAAGTCATGCGAATCACAACAGGCCAAAACAGGTAACAAACCAAATCAACATCCCTATAACCTAAACAACACATTTCATCACCTTAGAAACCATCCATGAACACACTAGCATGATCCTAATATCCCAAACATGCTCAAATCATCCAATTCAAGGATTTGCACAATTAAAGTTTCCCTTTTGGGAAAGTTCATCCCAAATTCATCAAACTCACACAACATTCATGAATTCATCAATTATATACCATTCAAGTCCATGACAACATCTAAACATGATCACAACACCTAATCATCATGATTCATCAACTTTCATACCCAAAAGTTACTATCTTTAGTAATGTATGAACTACCATGCATTCTTGATTTCCTAATTTCATATCAACCATCTAGCATCTAATCATCATCACAAACACATCCAAACATTCATACACACATCAACAATCATCAATTCATGCAAAATAAAGTTACTATTATTAGTAACCTATGAACAATGTATCAAAATCATAGCTTTCTTGCATAATCGACGTTAACTAGCATATATACAATCCAACTAACTAATAACAACACCAACCAACATCAACAAATCGACCTCCAATTGCAAGTTTCGAATTAGGGTTTCGGCCCTAATGTAATTTCCATAAAACTTGTAAAAATCCAACCTTTATTGCATACTTGACGTTAATTAACATGTAATCTATCTAGTAAACACATTACATCAACAATTAGGCATCAATCGACCATCAATTGAAGATTTCGAACACCAACTTTCGGCCATAATGAAATCTCTTGAAAACATATAAAAATCTAACCTTTAAATGTGTATTGACTTGCAATTGATGATTCTAACTTGTTGTACCTTGAAATCGATCAAATCGATGCTTTGTGAGTGTTCTTGGCCGAAAATCGCAAAGGGAGAGGGAGAGGGGAATGAAGTCGCGGCCGTAGGTGGTTAGGGGATTAGGGTTTTTGATTTTGATTAATTATTTAGCAATAATTACCCTTTTAACCCTCATAGTTT
>JACCIY010000901.1:0-39569 GCA_025506505.1 Flaveria sonorensis
TTTAGTTATATAGATTTATGGCTTAAAAGAAGCAAACATTGAACTTTTACACCAAGAAGATTTTCTAATTTGGCACGTTTTTATAAAGTGTGGTTGAAAGTTTTATGTAGAACAATATTTATATGAGAAAAAATGACATATATTTTGGTTTTTGTCTAATATAATTAACCGTATGTAGTATTTGTGGAACACGTGACCACTCAAGTTATTAAAGGTTTAAAGCGAAATGTAATAAAAGACCTTTTTCTTAAGGTAGATATCACAAATCACTATCTTTGACACTTGAAAATTAGCTATCAACATGGCCTTCTAAACAATGATATATTCAATCGTTATCCATACCAATTAACGTTTATGTTTGGTCATATTCTTATTTTCAGTATCTACCTCGTTGGTTTGAGGACCAAGATCAAAAGCCAATGAGATGATCTTTAGTAAATCTTTTAGACACAGCCTTTACAGTGGTTCTGGTCATCATATTTTGTCCGATGATAACAGAAAGATTAAAAACAAAGGCTGCCCATGTTGGCTAATTTATCTTTCCTGAATGCATGTATTCTTTTTTTAAGGTTTTGGTGTCAAAGTGTGCTTGAATTTTTTTATTTAACAATTTCATATCAAATAAACCAAGAAACTAATGACATATATAAATAATAGCTTGGTACATGTTAATCTAACGATATATTCTATATTTTGTTCATTTTCTTGTATTAGCCTTAGTTATGTATGAGTTAGTCACATGGTTGAAGTGTATGAATTTTCCTACAAGTTCAAAAAATGTTGTACCAGTTAATTTTGGTAGGATTTATAGCTCTTAGTTTTCATTTACATATACCTATGATTAACATGTAAAATAACAGGATGAAGTTCGTAGCTTATTGAATCAAAAAATCATACGACGACTAAATGCTAGCTCCTCGTGCTTCGCAGTGGGTTTTGCTATGATGCATGCATGTTTAGAATCGAATAGTTCAGGGTGTCAAATGTAATAGTTAAAATGAGTAGGCTTAAAAGTGTAAATGTGTAACGGGTTGTAACGACTCAACTAACTAATCGTTAATTGGTTATATACTGATTCATTCAGGTAATAAGATCAACGATGAATTGAAGAGTTAATCTATCTTCCGCTCTGTCGTTTCTTTGTGTTCTTAAATCGATCTTAACATTGGTATTAGAGCTGTTCCATCTTTGGACACTCTTGATCGCAATTTGTTCCTCAATTGAATCAAAGGAAGTTGATGGCGACAACGAGAAATCAGACTCATTGCTGCTTCGTTTGGAGACAACTACAGGGAGGAATCTCACAGAATTGGAAGAAATTAAGGTAGTTGCGATAAAGAATTCCAGTGATATGGAATCGGTTAAACTTCAAATGGCATAAATATTGAAGAATTTGCAAGTAATCAGTAATAGCAATGGAAGTTCGAGTAGTCGAGGAGGAGAAATTGGTGACTCTTCTCAATCGAAGCAATAGTTGGCTTACGAAGATTGATTTCCCTAAGTTCAACGGAGAAATGTCGAGGGTTGGTTATGTAGAGTTGAGCATCTCTTTGCACTTGATGAGACTTCTGAGTAATCAAAGGTACGGTATGCCATGATTCATCTAGAAGATATAGCTCTTCCGTGGCACCAATCTTTTGTACAATCTTGTGGGAGATCAACTGATGGTATATATTAGCTGGAAGCTTGGAATGCAAGAGTTTCATTTCAGCATGTTTTGCTTTAGTTTTGGGCCAAGATGCAGTGGGGGCACTAGCAGTACTACTGTAAGACCTCGTTCTCAGGAAGCCTCACAACTGGTCATTTATAGCATAAGACATTAATAAACATGGCGTTTGCAGCGGAAAAACATAAACTTTCATTTGAATTATAATTGTTGCAACATCATGTCATTTTTGTTGTACATCAAAATTTGTATCAAAATAACATCATTCCAAAAATATGGATAACAGCCTTATACTGTCCCAGTAGCTTTCATGTCCATGCCTACACCTCCTCAGCATCATCAACTACCAGCCAACTATTATGCATACAAAGTCAGCGATGCTGAGTGAGATCTAGTTTTATAAAAAATACTTTACTTTCATTAAGGGCATTGTAGTTTTTATACGTGAGCATACATAAATACATACGCCATAATAGATTCATTTCTTTATCTTTCATCATTGTTTCTTTCATTCATTCATAATCCTTTAACTTTAACGAATCAGTGCCATATGCACGGCCCTTAACATAAGTTATGAGACTGATCACAATCTAGAGGTTTCGCGACAAATACTCCATTTTCGTTCATAGTAAATCACAAAGATCATACTTCTTTGAGAATTATCATGGGCCATACGACCTCCCACAGTTGAACTAATGAACCCTCAATAAGTCGTGAACCTCCATTCATTCATGGTCAATCTCAAGGATTAGACCCCTGTGTGCATCCTTATGGGCTAGCTAAACCACAAACAGTTGAGCTAACAACCCCTTAATGAGTTGTGAACCTCCATGCATTGCATGAAAGACTTTCATTCAATCATTACGTTTCACTTTTCGTTATCGTTATCTTTCACTTTCATTACATAATACTTTACTTTATAATACTATACCACACACCAAGTAAAGATATATTCATAAAACTTATCATATTGAAATCGATTAACACATAACAACATAACATAGCTAGTCGCGCAAGAATTTCATCGACGCGACAACATAATCTTGCTCGAGAACTTTCATCTCATGTGAGCACTAATTCCTCGCTTGAGAACTTTTCCCAGATTTGAAATCCCTTGCAGCCCAAGCTACCTACTCGCGCGAGAACTTACGGGTTTCCCGCCTAAACCCAACTTATCGCATCTAAGGCTGGAATAACACAACCAACTCCATAAACAACATCAACATAAGCATAAACAAGCCATTGAGTATGCATAATAGCCCCAAAATGTAAAATGTTGCATAAAAAAGGGCTAGAAACTCACGTTTGAAGGTTCTAACACAAAAACCAACATTTTCGAGAGCTTTTCGAACAAAAACTACACATTTATGCATTATATTCATCGATAATCATTCCTTAATACATAACACAAGTCATTACATAGTTTACATACCTTAGACACCTCAAATGTTCATTTTCTCTCTCTTTTTTGCATCTTTCTCTCTCTAACAGCAGTAGTTTCATGCGAGAATAGGGGCAAACAGGTGCTCTCATATATTATAATACCCCCAAAAATTTTGCTTGAGTTCTCGGGCGAGAAATCTTCTTTCGCATGAGAACTTCTCTTCCACGAGAGAACTTTTTTTTTCTTTAATGCTTGGGGAAATTTCTGGGTGTTAGAAGTCTACCCCCTTATTTAGGTTTCGTTCTCGAAACCTTTCAGTCTTCGAATTACTATGGATAATGCTGCCCCATCTCCTCCTCAGTCTCCCACGCAGACTTCGATCCCTTTCTATGCTTCCACTTTACTCGTACAAGAAGAATCACTTGATTCCTTAATTGCTTCTCTTTTCTATTGAGGATGGCTACTGGTTGTTCTATGTAATTCATCCATTCATCCACCTCAATGTCCTCAAGTTGCATGATCATATCATCGTCAGCTAAACACTTCCTCAGATGAGATACATGGAACGTAGGATCTATTCCACTTAACTCATAGGGTAGTTCTAATCGGTAAGCCTCCTCCCCTACCCTTGCTATGATTTGAAAAGGCCCTCTATACCTTGGCCTCAACTTTCCTTGTTTCTAGAATCTGTTAATCCCTTTCCAGGGAGATAGCTTCAACATAACCATGTCACCAATTTAGAACTCAATTGGTCTTCGTCTCTTATCGACATAAGATTTCTGTCGATCCTTCTCCGCTTTCATGAAGGCTTTGATTTTATCCAACTTCTCTGTTGTAGCCTCGATCACCTCAATACTTCCCAATTCCTTTTGCCTAATGTCTCCCCAACATATAGGCGTCCTACACTTCCTACCGTATAACATTTCATATGCCTCAATACTGGCATGATAGCTATTGTTGTATGAAAATTCTGCTAACAGTAAGTGTTCATCCTAACTTCCTCCAAATCGATAACACATGCTCTAAGCATATCCTCCAATGTCTGTATTGTTCTTTCTAACTGACCATCCATCTGAGGATGATAAGCAGTACTGATATGTAACCTTGTCCCCATCGTATCATGGAATTTCTTCCAGAACTTGAAAGTGAACCGAGTGTCCCTATCAGAAACAATGGGCACTGGTACTCCATGACGAGTTACAATCTCTGATAACAGACCCGCCAACTTTTCTGAGGAAAATGTCTCTTATTTGGCAGAAAGTGGGCACTCTTTGTCATGCGTCCACAATCACCCAAATGGTGTCACATCCTTTCGCCGTACAGGGTAACTTCATAATAAAGTCCATTTTAATGTGTTCCCATTTCCACTCAGGAATATCCAAAGGTTGGATCTTCCCATATGGTTTTTGGTGTTCAGCCTTCACTTGTAAACAAGTTAGGCACTTACTCACATACTCCGCCACATCACGTTTCATCCCCGGCCACCACTAATCCTTCTTCAGGTCATGATACATCTTTGTAGAGCAAGGATGAATGGAATATCAGTTTTGTGAGCTTTATCCATAACCTTTCCCCTCAGATCCTCGTAGCGAGGAATCCACATCCACCCAGATTGGGTTTTAACACTAAGGGTGTTCTCCCCCAAGTCTGAAATCTGTCCCGTCATTCGATCAGAGTTTACCCTCTCATCCTTCAACGCCTCATCTTGGAACTCTTTGATCTGGCTCATGACATCTGGCAAAATCTGTCCCTTTATTCGCTCAGAGTTTATGCTCTCATCCTTCAAGCCGTTCCTTTCGACTAAGGGTGTCGGCAACCACACCTTGCCTGGATGATAGTGAATTTCACAGTCATAGTCCTTGATCAACTCCAACCACCTTCTCTACCTTATGTTAAGATCCTTTTGCTCGAATAAATACTTTAGGCTCTTGTGATCTGTGAAGATAGCGCACTTGGTCAAGTACAAGTAATGCCTCCAAATCTTTAATGCAAAGACCACAATCGCAAACTCCAAATCATGAGTAGGATAATTAACTTTGTGGATTTTCAACTGCCGGGATGCATAGGCTACAACCTTCCCTCGTTGCATTAACACACAACCTAAGCCTGAATACGAAACATCCGAATACTCCACTAAGTCGTCATTCCCTTTGGGTAACATCAAGACACGAGCTTGAGTTAACGTCGTCTTTAACTCTTGAAAGGCACTCTCCTGATCTAGGCCCCATTCAAACTTCACATCCTTACGACTCAACTTGGTAAACGGAGAAGCTATCATAGAAAAATCTTGGATAAATCTTCTGTAATATCCCGCTAAACCCAAGAAACTACGGATCTCGGATGACTACTTATTGCATTACTGTTTTGACTTTAGTAGGATCCACTATTGTTAGGACTAGATCTAATGTATAGGTTTAGATGTTTATTCATCTCTTGTAATGATCATTTGTAATGCAAGATATATATTTAACCCAAATCTTATTTGTGTTGATTTTATGTAATTGCAGGAAAACATCATACTTGGTTGATTTGGAAAATTGACCAAGTACAAGAACTATCCGCGGATGAACAAGTTTGTTCTTCCGTAGATGTTCTACGGAGCATAAATGAACAAGTCAATGTGCATTAGTGGATCTCATGCGAAAGCACAATCACATCTACTGAAGAACAAGTTCAGAGATCAAGTTGCGCTGCTGCGGAAGAGCTTGCTCCTGAGGAACAAGATTATCAAAGAACCAACTCCTACGGAAGGCTAACTCCTACGGGAGGCCAATTCCTACGGAAGAACAAAAAACTTGCATGATCTCCAATCATGCAAGTACAACATATGAAGTCAACAAGTCAAGCTGACTAAAGTGATGTCATCAAGTCAACATCTACGGAAGACTTCAATTTAGTCAAAATCGAATATTTCATGTCATGTCATGATTCTTACCTTTTACCCATGTAAAAATGAATCCCTCTGCCTATAAATAAAAGGCATGGGTGCACACTTTTAGGGCAACCCAGCAACCCAATTAACCAGAACAATATCAATCATAACAATTAACTAACAATCATCAAATAGCAATAGCTATAGCAAAACACTAAGAACACCAAGAACACCTAGCAATTACCAGATCATTCAAATATCAAAATCAATTGTAACCGTTTCATTATTAATGGAAATCAATTAAAGCAAACTTGTTTATCGCATTACTTTATCTTGTTTTCCATTTCTATTATTTGTTGCTCATCAATTTGTGTTACGATTACATTTCTCAAACAATTAATTAAACATCTAGTTATGATAATTCCGCGATCATCATTCGTTCAATCAAACTGATAATTCCTGTTTCGATCCTTGGATTCACATGTGGTATTAGAGCCTCATGCTTATTGATCTAGATCTATTCATCTATCAGTTTGATTAGTCGAATTTGTTGTTTATTTCATTAGATCTATTAGTTTTTGATTAGATATGATTATGGTAGCTTCAAATTGCTTTTGAGTGTTCGTCACTGCTTGAGAGTTCATAACTCAGATTTAAGCGTGATTGGTGAACGATTTAATCAAAACACAAGTTGAGTTTAGCTAATCAATAGCTAACAAAGGTATTATACATAACGATTTTGGTTTAATTTGCTAAAATCATCAAACCCTTTTTATATCGATCATCGAGTACTGTTCCATTGGTTGATTAACCTCGATCTACATCATAATCATTTTTGATTCGTGGATTTGTGCTATTGATTCGATATTTCTAGGTTGTTTAAACAAATTTGATCAAAATCTCATCATCAAACATTTCAAATTTCAAATCATCTGAGAATTCATTGAGCGATTTGACTAATTTTGACCATAACTTCTTAATTGTTAAGAGTTTGTCATTAATTAGCTCATTCACAATAGAAGTCATTAATTCTAAGGAATTTTTGTCTTAGTTGATTTGAATATCAATATTATCAGTAATTTGCTATTGCTGTGTGAGTGTGTCTGCGTTTCACTAACTTTTCACATTCATAGAGTATTAGATCTGTTGATAATTTGATAATTAACAAGTTAATTGAAATGAGTAATTCAATTGTTGGCTCAGCTTACAAACCCCCAAAGTTGGAGAACAAAGTTGATTTTAAAACATGGAAAATTAGATTCAGGAACCACGTTAATTATACTGATTCTGACTTATGGGTGTCTCCTGATGATTTTAAGAAGGTCAAAATTTATATCAAGGCCTATAGTATGCTTACTATGGCTTTACCTGAAGACCTCTTAATTAAATATGAATCATACAAAATAGCCAACTCATTATGGAAAATTCTTCACACTTTGTGTGAGGGAAGTGATGAGATCAAAAGCATCAGGAAGGATACCCTTCATTCACAGTATGAGACATTTCATCATGTTCAGGGTGAATCTTTTCCTTAACAACTCCATATATACATGCAACTTATTACTGAGATGAATATCTTTGAGTTGAAGTATAGCAATGAGGAGTTGAACAAAAAGATGCTCCACTCCTTGCCTGAAAGTTGGACTCAAACTATGTTTATGTTCAAAAATACCCTTGATCTAAAGGCAATGGACTAGATACTTTGGTAGCAAAGGTAGAAGCATTGGAGTTGGATGAGAAAACAAGAAACAAAGTATAAAAGCACCAATAGCACCATATCAATTCAAAGAAACAAAGGGTGCTGGAAGTGCATTCATCACCAATGATGATGATGAAAGCCCTTGTGTTGAGAGTGATGATGAAGAAGAAGCTGGTTTCTATGCAACAAAGTTCTCTAAATCTAACTTTTAAGGCAGTTCTAACAAGAAGGTGAAAGGGAAACCTGATGATTCAAAGAGCTCAAATGCTAAAGCAGCAAAGGGATCCTCAACCAACAAAAGCAACCCCAAGTCAGAACCAATTACTATGGTTCTAGAATCAGAAGAACAGAAAGCAGCATTTGCAGCCTTCAGTACAAGCTTTTAAGCTTATTTGGGTAGTACTCTGACTCCTACTCACATCTGCCAACAAGACCTTGAAGAACTTCATTCTGATGAAGTAAAAGAAATGGATTTACAATGGAAAATGGCCATGATTGCTTAGAGAGCCAAGATGTATATGAGAAGGAACAAGGACTATCTGTTACAGGAAGAATACCAAAAATTGGTGTTGATAAATCAAAAGTGAGGTGCTACAAGTGTAATTTGTATGGTCACTTTTCAAGTGAGTGAAATCATTAATCGACAAATGACTTGAGACAAGCAAATCAAATGAGCTTAAAGTAACCTCAGCTTACAAACTCATCTCCACCAGCCACAGGTTCTTTAGAAGGTACCAGTAACTTTAAAGAAACTGGGCTGATTATTTTACAGGATGGTACCTGTGACTGGAGCATGTATGAGAAGGAAGTCCAGGAAGAGAATCAGGCATTGATGGCTAATATGGAGAACAAAATTCCACCTATGGCTAGAGAGGTAAGGGATAGGTTATGTTCTTCCAGATGTGTTAAAGAGGTTAAAAGATATAGGGTCCATGCTCAACAATTGGCTGATAAAGTCAAAAAAACAATGATTTTGAATGAATCTCATGTAAAAGAACATAAACTGTATCATGTCAAAATCACTTCCTTACAAAAGGATTTAGATAAACTTGTGTCTGAAAATTATAATTTAAAAGCACAAGTTAAGCATCTGACCACCTTTTTAACAAAATCAATGTCTGATCATGCATCTACTGAAGTGAAACTTTAGAAGTTCCAATTATCATCACAGCAATATGAGAAACTGTTAAATTCTCATACTGAATCAAAGAACATGTATTGGTTGGGATTTCATACTGTTGCACCACCAGTGAATGATAACTACACCACCCTACCTGAGTCCATGACCAACAGTCTGTCAAATCATTTTGTATCTAGCACCAAAACTAAATCAAAAGTTGAAAATAATGAATTGGTAAATGGTGAAGATACTGAAGTCAGTGAAATTGATTCATCTGAATCAGAATTTTTAAAACAAAATGAATCAAAATTTGACTTTAATGACTGTGATGATCTGGATGAGGTTGATGAGCCTAATGAACAAGAATGTGTTGGTTTGGGTAAGGGTAAAAATGTATTAATTGAACATATAATTCCCAAAGTTCTTGATGAGATCAAGCTGCCTTATCCTCCCAAACAAAGAAATTTGTTGAAGACCATCTACACAAGAATTGGTCAGCTAAATGAAGGAATTCATGAGCTCAACAAAAAGCATAAAATTCAGTAAGCAAAAAGAACTACGGAGGAGGAAGAGAGAATCACTTCTGCAAAACACTTGCGGAAGAAGAAGACATGTCCAGAACCTCCGTAGAAAAGCAAAAGAAGAAATCATCTGATTCAAAACAGTCTTCAGTAGAAGATCTACGGAAGAAGCAATCATCTGCATCAAAATAGTCATCCGTAGAAGACCTACGAAAAAAGAAATCATCTGCTGAATCACAAACTGACATCAAGAAAGAAAAGAAATAGAGAGTTATGAATCCTAATCAACAAGAACTAGGTGACATCATGCCAGGAAGAGGTAAAGATTCTTCAACTGGAATGCTTGAGAAAGAATTAATGATGCAAAAGAAGGTGATAGAGTCTGAGAGTGAAGCTAAAGAAAAATATTGCAAGTGGTGGGACATGTACAACCATAATATAGTTGATTGTTACTTCAGCAGTTATTGCTCCATTTGCAACATGAACAATCATATGACAGCTAATTGTTACTTTAACATGCACTGTGCCATCTACAACAAGAAGAACCATTCTACTAAAGAATGTTACTTCGATAAAAAGAACAAAACAATAGTGCCAAAGAAGCAACAATCTGAAACTATTGAATCAGACTCACAATCTTCTAAGAATAATGAATCATAGGTTCAAAAACAAAAGCGACAGCAACCAAAACAGAAGGTTCCAAAAGCAAAAATGCCAGCATCTGCTGATCAAACAGAGAAGAAGAAGAAGAAGCAAAATTCTCAAAGCAAGACACCTCATAAGAAGGAAGATTTGAAGGAAGATGAAGCTTTTTATGATCACTTTGAGAAAGGCAATCAAGTGCCAAAATCAAAGACAAACGATGCTGAAACCTTCTCTACTCAAGTATCATCATCAAGTTTAAAGAAGAAGATACTCAAAGAAGAGGTAATAGAAGAAGTGATTGAGGATCAAGAACAAAGTACTTCAAGTTCATCTTCAACAGACTCATCTTCACCCTAAACAAAACATAATGAATCAATTGAGTTTAAAAACAATGCTGAGACATCTAGGCTCATCCATGAGAGAGTAACAATCCTAGATAACAATGGAAAGCCCAAGACCATTATGGCTTGGGCTCCACGCTCTAACTGATTTCATTATTATGCAGGAACATCCATGGAGGACTGACAACAAGTATTATGTTGACAGTGGTTGTTCCAGGCATATGATAGGAAACTGTTCTCTCCTCCATGATTTCAAACATAAAAATGCTTCATATGTGGCATTTGGTGGAGATAAGAAGAGAGGTAGAATTGTTGGTGAAGGAATGGTAATTCAAATTTGAGAAAGTAAATTTTTGTGAAAATTTACAATACAACTTGTTGAGTGTATCTTAAATTTGTGATCAAAATTATAATCTTTATTTGATAACACTTACTGTTACATTCTTAAGCCAGGTTTTCAAATTCCAGCAGATTGGATCCTTCTTAAAGCACCAAGAAAAGGAAACACATATGTTTGGACATGAACAACACCTCTATGACAAGCAATGAAACCTGCCTAATTTCTAAGTCATTAGAAGATAAAACTCAACTGTGGCATAGAAGGATGGTTCACTTAAACATGAAGAACATGAATAAGTTGGTCAAAAATGACTTAGTCATTAGCCTTCCCAAGAAAGAATTTTACTGTTCTAATCATTGTTTATCATATTATAAAGGAAAACAACATACGGTGTCACATAAGTCCAAACCAATCAACACAAACACAACACCACTCAAAATGCTACACATGGATCTTTTTGGTCTAACTAATGTATTGAGCATTGGTAAAAGGCAATATTGTTTGGTGATTGTTGATGATTTCACTAGATTCACATGGGTCTTTTTCTTAAAACATAAAAGTGAAACATCAGAAACTATAATGGAGTTTATCACTAAGATTGAAAATCAACTTAATTTAAAGATCAAAATCTTAAAAAGTGATAATGGATCTGAATTTGTTAATCATATTTTAGATTCCTTTTGTAGGAACAAAGGCATTGCCAGACAATTCAGTTCACCAAGAACTCACAACAAAATGGAGTTGCTGAAAGAAAAAACATAACTGTAATTGAAGCAACAAGAACAATGCTAGCTGATTCATAGTTGCCAATCACATTTTGGGCAGAAGCAGTGAACACAGCATGCAATGTTCAAAACAGAACATTAATTGTCAAAGAACATAATAAAACATCTTATAAACTTTTGTTTAAAAGAAAACCTTTTTAGGCTATCTTAGA
The DNA here is from genome assembly GCA_025506505.1 of Flaveria sonorensis. Classification (NCBI taxonomy): domain Eukaryota; kingdom Viridiplantae; phylum Streptophyta; class Magnoliopsida; order Asterales; family Asteraceae; genus Flaveria; species Flaveria sonorensis. The sequence continues at coordinate 11,526 of JACCIY010000901.1, forward strand.
GCTTTTGGGTGTCATGTGTCTATTTTAAACACCAAAGATCAATTAGGAAAGTCTGATGAAAAAGCTTATGACGAATTCTTTGTTGGTTACTCATCAACATCTAAATCATATAGAGTCTACATTCCACATCACAACATTATGGAGGAAACACCTAATGTATCTTTTGATGAATCCTTAATTTCAAAATTTGTAAAAGGATCATCTTGGTTGTTTGATATAGATGCATTAACAAATTCATTTAACTCTGGTTATTTGAATGTTACAGGTCCTACGGATACATGTTATCCTTATGTACCTCCAAGTTTGAGTGAAGTGCCACTGACTGCTGATCCTCCAAGATTATTTCATTCACACACTTTAAGTGTTGCTGATCCAGGCCCTTCATCTCAAATAAGCAATGACAATTCTGGTGGAAATGGAAATTCAACTTCAGAAGAGGTATCTAATGCATCAGCAGAAGTTAGTGATTCTTCCGCAAAAGATCCATCTACATCCGTAGAAGTTCCATCTACTTCCGGAGATGATTCATTTCCTTCAACTAAAGTTCCCAATCCATCAGAAAACATTCAAACAACATTCACATCTGCAGATCAACAAACTACAACATCCATAGTTGTTCTTGTAACTGTTGCGAAAGTTGTACCTACATCTGCGAAAACAGAAAATCATAAAGATGGACTTCATTTAGCATCAGAAGACCAAAATATGAGGATTTTGACCACTTTGTTGATTCCCCATCTCAGCTGGATCCATCTACATCAACCAACATCACTAACTTGGAATCATCAATTCCAGTTGAATCAATTCCAACAACAAAAATTCATAAGTATCATCCAATAGAAAACATTATTGGTGATCTTAATGAAAGAACCACAAGAAGTCAAGGGGGAGCTGCTAATATTTGTCTGTTCTCCTGTTTTCTATCACAAGTGGTTCCTCCCAACATAACTGCTGCATTAAAAGACAACAGCTGGATTGAAGCAATGCAAGAAGAACTTTAGCAATTCATAAAGCAAAAAGTTTGGAATCTAGTTGATCTTTCTGAAGGCTAATATCTAATTGGTACAAGGTGGCTTTTCAAGAATAAACTAGATGACAGAGGAATCATTATCAGAAACAAAGCAAGGCTGATAACACAAAGGTATACTCAAGAAGAAGGGATAGACTATGATGAAGTCTTTGCTCCAGTTGCAAGGATTGAAGCTATTAGAGTCTTCCTAGCCTATGCTTCACATAAGAGGTTCACAGTTTACCAGATGGATGTAAAATGTGCCTTCTTATATGGTAAAATTGATGATGAAGTCTATGTTGCCCAACCACCAGGCTTTAAGGATCCTGATTACCCACACAGGGTATACAAGCTTGACAAAGCTTTGTATGGTCTTCATCAGGCACCAAGAAAGTGGTATGAAACATTGTCATCTTTCTTGCTCAAGCATGGTTATAAAAGGGGAACCATTGAACAGACTCTCTTCCTCAAACATGATCATCAAGACTTCTTGGTTGTCCAAATCTATATGGATGATATCATTTTGGGTCAACAAATAAGAGATTGTGTGAAGACTTTGAATCTTTGATGAAATCTGAATTCCAAATGAGTTCCATAAGAGAATTAACTTTCTTCCTTGGTTTACAAGTTCATCAGAAATCAGATGGCATATTCATCAATCAGGAAAAGTATGTGCACCAAATCTTGAAGAAGTACAACCTTGCTGAGTCTTCTTCATGCAAAACACTAGCATCAACAATAGATAAGATTGTACCTAATCCTAAAGGGAAGTCAATTGATCAAAGATTATATAGATCTATGATAGGATCTTTAATGTACTTAACTACCAGCTGACCTAACATAATGTTGCTGTGTGTGTTTGTGCTAGGTACAACTAAGATCCAAAGGTGTCACATCTGAATGCAGTTAAGAGGATATTTAGATACCTTAAAGGGAAGCCAGCTCTTGGGCTTTGGTATCCCAAAGAAGGAGATTTCAACCTCTACTCATATTCTGATAGTGACTTTAGAGGTTGCAACAACAACAGAAAATGAACAACTGGAGGTTGTCAATTCATAGGACCAAGACTAGTTTCTTGACAGTGCAAAAAGCAAACAAATGTATCAGTATCCCCAGTTGAGGCTGAATACATAGCTGCTTTAGCTGGTTGCTCTCAAGTTTTGTGGTTGCAAAACCAACTATTTGATTTTGGTTACAATTTTCTTCAAACACCAATTTTCATAGATAACTCAGCTGCTATGTTCATAACTACTAATCCAGTGCAACATAGTAAAAAAAACACATAGAAATCAGATACCATTTTCTGAGAGACTGCTGAAAAAAGGTTTAATCAAGTTAATCAAAGTGGATACAACAAATCAGCTTGCTGATTTATTCACTAAAGCCTTTGACTCAGTAAATTTAACTTCTTAATCGAGTCCTTAAGCATGATCAACTTAGATTAGTTTTCATCACAAAGAAAAGCATGTTTTGTCTGTCAAATTCATTATATGAAAAATCTAAAAACATCTATAAAACATATAAAAATCTAAAAATATTGTCTTACTAATATGTTTTTCTTGAAAAAGCATTTTGTATTATGGGAAATGATTGTACACTATACCTTTTCTTACTTTCTTGAATTTTATCACACAATAAAGACTGATCAGATGTGATTTGATATGTGAATAGGTTCAGCTTGAGTGGAAAATAAACAAGTTCATGCATAACATAATGTAAAGGTGACTAATTGTGGACAATTCCATTTTTAGGAACAAGTAAGTAAGTCTTATCCTGTTGTGATCAACTTACTCACCTAAGCACACTATGTTGTGAAACTTTATAACCTCTATCTTTGTGCATCATGGACCCTTTGTTTTGTGTAAACAAAGACCTGGGTTCACAGGCACCTCTATTTTATGTAAGTAAAGACCCGTGTCCTGATGCTGATCATCAAGAAGTTCTAAAAAGGAACAACTCTAAAAGAATCCAATGTGATCAATTGTATATTATCTCAAAAAGCATCAAAAATCATATCAGCATTAATAAGATTTCAAAGAAATCTTAAGATAGAGCTTATAACTTAAGGAACATAGTTTTAAGTGTGAAAAAGTGATAAATTGACTAATAAGCGAAGGACATACTCTAATGTGAATTGAATGTGGAGTCTATATTTGTCTATCTTTAATCCATACCAGAACATGATAAACAACATGACAAGTTGAAACTATACTCTTGCTTGAATTTATGTGGATCATAATACTTGCAATCAGCACTAGATTTATGTCTACTATCATCAAACAAAAATGTTTCAGGAAGTTGCTTAGTGTCATAGTATGATCCCATTGTATGATCTAAATGCTTGTAAATATATTTAAGTTTTTGCTATAATAAAAAATACAAAAAGATTTTGTTTCTGATCTTTTCTTTGCTAATAAGAAGGACAGCATACAACTTTTCATGCTATTCTCTTTATAAATTTTGATAAATGCATAAGTTCATTATTAATCACAAATTTAAGGGGAGTGGTCATCAGCATGAAAATCTGAGTTTATCTCAATTAAATGAAGAAAATTGGAACTTGAGCACTAACTTGGCTGTAGGATATCTGAAGTTTTTAACTAAATCAATCATGCACATTTGGCATGAAGCAGAGTCAACAAGGTCCAACCGCAAACAACAAATGATCTAACAACATGTTATGATCATACAACAAAAATTAGAAAAGTTTGTCTTCCGTAAATGTTCTGCGGAAGAATTAACTTGTGGATAACCATGGAAGGGTAATGAGGGTTAAGGGTCCCATAACATTAAATAAAAAGCTTTAAATTGTTTGAGGGAGTATAAATAATAACCTTGGCAGTTGTCATTTTCATTCACTGTTTCAGACAATTTTCTGACCTAGAAAAAAGCTCTCAACCCAAAAACCCCTTTTTCCGCCAACGTTCAAATTTTTAAATCCACACAACAATCCACACTAAAATCACCCCTATTTTCGCAACAACATTATCAAAATGGTCAACAGATTCGCAAAAGATCATAATGTTTATGCCTTTCTTAATCCAATGATTCAGTATCTAAGGTATGTAGGGATATAATCAACTACTTGAGAAGATCAAGAATATTCCATGCATTGTCTGCGGATCCAATCAACTATGAATCACATATGAAAGATTTTTGGAATACGGCAAGGATTGAGGAAGAGAATGATGGAAGGGTGATCTACACCACAATTGGAAATGAAGAGTTAAGGGTGGATGAACAAACTATCAGGAGGGTACTAGAGTTTGGAGAACAAGAAGAGGGTCACCCAAATGTGTTCGATCATGAATACATTCAAAAAGTCTTTCATTTAATAGGATATGATGGTGACTACAGAAATGGTGAAATCAAGAAGGGGAGATTGTGCAAGCCTTACAGATTTCTGTGTCACACGTATTTGAAATGTATGTCAAATAGAAAGTCTGGTTTGGATAGGTTTTCAAGGCACATTTCATCAGGGATCATTGGTGTGCTTGAAGGGAGAACATATAACTATGCAAAATACATTCTTGGATACATATGTGACCATATAAGGATGCAAAATGAAGACAAGATGTATATGTTTCCCAGATTCATTCAACTGATCATAAATGAGACAACGCCCAACATTGAAAGAGAAGGTAAAGTCTTTGTTCAAGCTCACCTTGGAAGATTTATGCTAAACAAGATAAGTGGGCAGTATCAAGGAGAAGAAATGGAGATGTTAGCTCATGTCATTAATGAGAATGCCGACATTCCCGAAGAAATTCTATACCTTGATCAACAACAACAACAAACACCACCAGCTGATTCACCTGAACCACCACAACAAGAACCCTATCCACCATCACCACCAGTTCATCCCAACTCACCACCAAGTGAACACACCCAACCTTTATCTCCTTCCCATTCATAATCATCTCAAAATACTACTGAAACAAAAGTATTCTTACCTGATGACATACAACAATCACCACCCCATCCATCACCACAACAAGAACCATGCTTTCTACCACCAATACCTTTAATAGATTTACCAGAAACACCACCAGCTTAACTGAACTCACCATCCAGTGAGCACACCCAACCTTTCTCCCCTTCCCTATCTCAATCATCACTTAATACTACTGGCATAGAACCTATCTCACACATTCTCAATCAAACTCATTTTCATCCAACAACACAACCAACTTCCTCACCCCCATCTACTGAACCCACATCTCCTACTAAAAGCCCAGCACTCACTAAAATAGTCAACCTTGATGATGATGAGCATGATGTAGTGAAGGATGGTGATACAGAAGAAATCTGCTTAGAAGTTGAGGGGGAGAATGCACAGGAAGTTGAATAACATCATGAAGCTTCTATGATGGAACAACAAGATCAGAGTGATAGTCACTTTGTTGACATCACTGCTTTTGATGAAAATGATCTGAGAGAAGAGGAAATCAATGTAAGCAAAAGTTTTCTTGTTGCTAAATACAACAATCTCATCATCAAAAGTAATAAAAAACTAGAGAAGTTTAGAAAACTAAAAAGGGAGATGAAAGAGAAAGATGAAACAATTGCATCTCTAGAAGGAACAATCAAGATGCTGAGAGAAGAGATTGAAACAAGCAATGAAGTGATTGATAGAATGGATCAGCTTGTAACTGAGTCCTGTGAATTTGCTGAGAAAGAAAAACAAGAGAAGGAGAAAGTCATGGCTGAGCTAAACAATGCAATGAAAAGTATCTCTAAGCAATTAGATCTGCTAAAAGCTAAAGATGATGAGATAGAAGTCTTAAAGAAGAAGGTGACTGAACAGGAAGTGGGTAGTCATCAAGAACAAAGTAAAGAAGCTGCTGACATTCCTATGATAAAAGCAAAAGAACCAACAATCAAATACAATAGGAAAAGAAAGTATTTGGGAAGAACTCAAGATGAAGCTATTGAAATTGAGGATACCCCAAAGAAAACAAAAAGCATGTCTCCTGAGCACACTCCATCAGTTAATCTTTCAACTCTCAAATCAATTAAAGACATTGAAGAAGAGAGTGAGGCTGAGTGGGAAGAGTTAACAAAAGATCAAGCTCAATCCTTCATGTTCATGGATCTGATTAATAATGGATTTCCATATGACATGGTGGAAAAAATGAACATGAATGAAATGATTCAAGTACCGAAAGAGTTTGAAGCAGCTAGATTAATGATACCAGTGTGTAACTTTGAGACCTTCACAAAGTTCAAATCTGTTAAGAAGTTAAAGCATGAATTGGGTCACTGTGACACCAAGAAGCTCACGAGGTATAACATGATTTGTTGGCTGTAAAGTCACAATTATGAATCTGATGAATTGAAAGGAAGAACAGTAGCTGGGCTTAGAAGCATGATGCAGTATGTGATGAAGGTTGAATTAGAGACTGGAGTAAGATTCAGGATTGGGGCACCTAATCATGCTTTCAAACAATAATCAAAACAATCTCCGGCTGAGCCAATAGTAGTTAAAAGCAAAGACAAGCACAAAGGCAAAGAAAAACTGATCAGGGAGCCAAGGGATGTAATCCCCAACAAAATTTGGCCATTAGGAACAGCAGTGAGAGAGATAACAGGACAAAAATCTACTCTGATCCAACTGTTTGAGCATATGACAACTCCAAGATCGGTAGAAGATAACAGAATTATAGCCTGGAGGTATGACCTAGAGTGGGACTGTGCTTCTATAAAAGAGCATCCGGGATGGTATAATACTTTCTGTGGATGGAGACTCTTCTCACACTTTGAGATGCAGACCTTTCCAGTCTACAAAACATCCCTATCATCAAGTACCCAACCAACCCAAGAGGGAGAGACTTCTTAGGAATTATTTCAAAATTAAGACACAAGTTCAAAGGAGATGTGATTAAAGAAGCAAAAAGGGATGATGCAAAACATAAAAGAAGAAAATAAAAACAGAAAAGATCTCATTCTAGTTCTTCTCAAGTTGTTGATGATGAATTTCTAAGGAGAATTGGATATGTAGACAAGGCTGAAGCATCAACCAACACCATTGAAGGAAATCAATATTCATATCCTATTACTGAATGGGGATATGTAGAAAGAACAAAAGAGTTGGTGCTGTGAAGAAATGACCCACACAAGAAGGCATCAAGCATCAGACTGTTTGATCCAATAGAGATAAAGCTACTTCATCCAAGCTACACATCTTATTTGAATGATAAGTTTTTTCCTAAGTTGAATGATAAAGTTGCTCAAGGGGCATATGCTTATATATGAACATCATACAAGTGATAGACAAGCTTCATGCCAAAGCATACAAGAGAAGAAAATTTGAGGCTGGTCAGCTCATGGGATATGAAATCCGTTCTATCATCGAGCTTAGAATGTCTGAACAAGAAGAGTTAGAAGTGGTGTCACACAACAATGTTATTGCAACACTAACAACAGAAGAAGACATTCTTGGGCTGAATTACAAGACTTTGAAGAAAATGAGCAGAATAAAGATCAAGTATCCATATCAAGATCAGAAGGATGCTGTTGGATACTTCAACTCAAGAATTTTGGCCAGAGTTCAAGAGTTAAAAGAGCTGAACAGATGATTACAAGAGTCTAAACCTAAGGGGGAGTATTGTTAGGACTAGATCTAATGTATAGGTTTAGATGTTTATTCATCTCTTGTAATGATCATTTGTAATGCAAGATATATATGTTAACCCACATCTTATTTGTGTTGATTTTATGTAATTGCAGGAAAACATCATACTTGGTCAATTTGGAAAATTGACCAAGTACAAAAACTATCCGCGGATGAATAAGTTTGTTCTTCCGTAGATGTTCTACGGAGCATAAATGAACAAGTCAATTTGCATCAATGGATCTCCCACGGAAGCACAATCACATCTACTGAAAAACAAGTTCAGAGATCAAGTTGCTGCTGCTGTGGAAGAGCTTACTCCTAAGGAACAAGATTATCAAAGAACCAAATCCTACGGAAGGCTAACTCATACGGAAGGTCAATTCCTACGGAAGAACAAAATACGTGCATGATCTCCAATCATGCAAGTACAACATTTGAAGTCGCAAGTCAAGATGACTGAAGTGATGTCATCAAGTCAACATCTACGGAAGACTTCAATTTAGTCAAAATCGAATATTTCAGGTCATGTCATGATTTTTACCTTTTACCCATGTAAAAGTGAATTCCTGCCTATAAATAGAAGATATGGGTGCACACTTTTAGGGAAACCCAACAACCCAATTAACCAGAACAATATCAATCGTAACAATTAACTAATAATCATCAAATAACAATAGCTATAGCAAAACACCAAGAACACCAAAAACACCTAGCAATTACCAGATCATTCAAATATCAAAATCAATTGTAGCCGTTTCATTATTAATAGAAATCAATTGAAACAAACTTGTTTATCGCATTACTTTATCTTGTTTTCCATTTCTATTATTTGTTGCTCATCAATTTGTGTTACGACTACATTTCTCAAACAATTAATTAAACATCGAGTTATGATAATTCCGTAATCATCATTCGTTCAATCAAACTAATAATTCCTGTTTCAATCCTTGGATTCACAACTATGATCCCTTCGGGATTAATCACATGGCTATGAAATTGGACCTCTCATAGCCAAAATGCACACTTAGAGAACTTCACCTATAACTTCTTGTTTCGTAATGTCTCTAGTACTTCTTTGAGGTGACGTGCATGCTCCTCTTTGCTCTTTAAGTATATTAGAATGTCATCGATGAATACAATCACTGTTCTTTGTAGCATCTGTCGGCATAATCGATTCATAAGATCTATAAAAAGCAGCTGGTGCGTTGGTTAAACCAAAAGACATCATGAGAAACTTGTAGTGTCCATAACGCATACGGAAAGCTGTCTTAGGAATATCCTGCTCCTTCACCTTTAGCTGATGGTAACAAGATCGAAGGTCTATCCTTGAAAACCAACTAGCACAATGAAGTTGATCAAACAAGTCATTAGTCCTGGATAACAGATACCGGTTCTTCATAGTCAATTTATTTAGCTCGCGATAGTCAATGCACATCCTAATACTACCATCCTTCTTTTTCACAAACAGGACCGGAGCACCCAAGGAGAGAAACTCGGTCAAATGAAATCCTTCTTTAACAGGTCTTGCAACCGAGTCATCAATTCCTTCATCTCTAATGGAGCTAGATGATATGGCACCTTAGCAATTGGTTGAGCAGCAGGTAGCAGATCAATCTGGAACTCAATCTCTTAATCAGGTGGTACACCTGATAGATCTTCAAGAAAGATGTCAGGGAAGTTGCACACGACCTGTACGTCTGACATTCGCGGTACTAACGCATCCACATCTTTCATGTAGGCTAGATAAGCACAACATCCATGCCTCATACACTTCTTCACCATAATCTTTGAAATTACCTTCGGGACCATACAAACTCTATCCCCATAAATCGTAACTGAACTCCTATCGGGCGCGGCTACTCGAATCATCTTCTTACGACATACGATATTGGCCTTATAGGCTGCTAACCAATCCATCCCTAAGACTACATCAAACTCACTTTTGGTCATCCCAAACAATATAGCAGAGAACCTTTGGCCATCCAATTTTATAGCATAATCATCTATTGCATCAGATATCCTGGCAGACTTACCAACGGCAGTTTCTACATCAAATGGCTCATCATTCTTTCTACTCTTAGCAGTCAACTTGTCACAGAAGGCAACAGAATAAAACTCCTACTTGCATAAGAATCAAAGAGTACAGAGGCACACGTTTGGTTTACTATGAATGTACCTGACATAATATCGGGGTCCACCCTAGCATCTTCCCTTGTCATAGTAAAGATCCTGGCTTTGGCTTTCTGCCCCTCCTTTCCTTTCACAGTTCCCTTCTTTGCCCCAGAACTCTCAGCCCTTGCCTTCTTACAATCTCTGCTCATTTGCCCTTTCTCTCCACAGTTAAAACATCTTGCCAACTCTAAAAAATCTCGGGCCATATTCCCTTCCTTCCCACATTTGAAACACAAGTTTGATCCCTGTTTATATTCCCTAGAATGACTCCTTCCACGTTTGTTTTATTTCACTCCCTAATAACATCGATTGTCACCATCTTGCGATCATCTGTTCTCGCCTTCTTACTACCAGATTGAAAACCACCACTTCCATACCATTTCCCATTACCATTCCTGTTGTCATTCCACTTCTTCTTCGCCTACACCACTGCCACCACTTCTTATTCATCGTATAGCCTCCCTACAACATCAACCACCGACTTAAGGTGTCTGGCTGGGTAGCGATCATGTGTCTGCGGATATTCACTGACAGACCTTGAATATATCTCTTGATCTTTTGTGACATGGGTGTCACTTGCTCCGATACCAGTCTCACCATCTCATTGGACTTAGTCGTCTACTGCTGATGTGTCATGGTTCCTACTTCTAGCTGCAGGAACTCTCTCTCAATCTTGTCCAACTCTCAGTGAGGACAAAATTCTTCAATCACCAGTTTCTTCAATTACGACAAACTCATTTTGTTGATGGCCATGCTCCCTTAGCCTGGACAATATTATCCTACCAGCACATGGTTGAATCCACAAACGAGTGGGCAGTAAACTTCATCTCCTGATCCTCCCCGCACTCGCTAATATCCAGCACCACTTCCATCTCCCTCACCCATCGGTGAGCAGCGGTAGCATCCCTGTTTCCATCAAAAGTCAGAGGCTTGCATCTTTGGAATGCCCCATAGTTGCACCCATTCGTAGTTTCTTGCATGGATTCCTCTTTCTCCTCATCACTAGAAACAACCATATCGGTTTTGGGCTATTCTTGCTCCCCTGATCCCCCTTCTTCACCCACCCCTCTCCTAGCAGCGCTCTTTTTCACTTTCTTCTCCTTCCTTTCATCTTCCCTTATGGCTATAATAACTTTGGTCACCACAGACGGTAGCATTGTGTGCGTGACTTGATGAACCACATAAACTATAGCCTCCTTCACTGAGGCCTTCAAATTAGCACCCCCACCCACCTTCATGATTATGAGGCTCGTGCTCTTCATGAGCTGTTTTAGCAGTCTTAACCCTGCTCCTAGTGACACGCGGCCCAACACCACGTCCACCACCACCTCCACCTCGAGAAGCTTTCGATGACCTTCCACCGGCCATCTCCTAATTACTATAAGATCCAAACACCAACATGATCATTCAAGGTAATAGCTCAGATTATGTCAGGCATAGTAAGTCCTTAATTACAATAGCTAGTTATGATTGTCCACTTACTTTACTCTTCATTCCCTAAGCATTTCCTATCCTGATTACATTAGTGTCCAAATCTACTAAGAGCACATAATCCATATAACACATGCACATAAGTCCATTTCCATTCCTTTACATAAAATATTTACCTACAGGCATGTAGCTTGTAGGACTGGCATCCCTTCCTTTTTGTCCCATTCTCAGTTTAAGTTTTGGTTTTAAAATAAATTTTATCCAATTCTCTTAAACTTTAGCTCTGATACCAACTTGTAAGGTCCCATTCCCAGGAAGCCTCACAGCTGATCATTTATAGCATAAAAATTAATAAACATAGCATTTGCAGCGGAAAAACAAAAACTTTCATTTGAATTATAATTGTTCCAACATCATGTAATTTCTATTGTACATCAAAATTTATATCAAAATAAACATCATTCCTAAAAATATGGATGCTGTCCTTGTACTTTCCGAGTAGCTTTCATGGCCATGTCTGCACCTCCTCAGTATCATCGACTACCTGCCAACTATTATGCATACAAAGTCAGTGATGCTGAGTGAGTTCTAGTTTTATAATAAAATAATTTAATTTCATTAAGGGTATTGCCATTTTCGTACGTGAGCATACATCAATACATACACCAAAATAGATTCATTTCATTAACTTTTATCATTGTTTCTTTCATTCATTCATTATCTTTCACTTTAATGAATTAGTGTTATATGCTTGGCCCTTAACAAAAGTTATGAGACTGATCATCATCTCGAAGCTTCACGACAAAGACTCCATTTCCATTCACAGTCGATCACAAAGATCAGACTACTATGAGAATCATCATGGGCCATACGACCTTCCATAGTTGAGCTAACGACCCCTCAATGAGTCGTGAACCTCCATTCATTCATGGTCAATCTCAAGGATTAGACCATTGTGTTGAATCAATATTTCAGATTCGTTGAGCTTGGATCTTAGGATTCATCATTTTCAGATCTAAGAATTCAAAATTAAAGATGGGTGGAAGTGTGTGAATCGAAGAACAAGGATGTGTGTGTAATGTATAATGTTATGATTTCATTGATGTTGAATAACAAATTACAATGAAGAAACATATACAAAGATGGATGAACATCAAACCCACCCAAAGGAGATAAATTCTCCTTGGGTGGTGATTTACACCATGAAATACACACACTTAAGAACTACCAGCCACTCACACACTTTGCAATAACCACACACTACAAGTAGCACTAGTGGTTCTATTTATAATGTTTCTACATCATGACCTAATTTTGACTATTCTTGTGGTCTTGATGTTGACTTTGTCTTATTGACTTTGTCTTGTGTTCGTTTTGTTCTGTTTATCAACTTGGTCTCTGAACTTGTACAATGAGATCTTCAGTTGGCTTTGATTGTGGTTTGGAAAGCTTCAGTTTATCTATTGTTGAACCTAACAATACTCCCCCTAAAGTGATGCTTGCCAAACTTTGACTTGAAGATCTTCTCTGTCACATGTCTTCTTGATCAACTGATGTTCTGACACAGTTCACTATAGTTCTCCCCCCAGATTAAGCTTCTCCTAATGTATTTATAATAAAGGATAGAATCTCTTTGAGAATACTTAACGTATTGGATATGAGGTGTATCACTTTTGGATTACTGTTTGTTCATATCACACTCAAAGGATTAGAATGTATTAGGCATATGATGAGGCTTTGAACTTCAATAAACAACATCAGGAACATAAGTTAGTCTTGAAGACACTTCAACTCTTTGAATCTCTAAATTAACTTGATAATGGATGGTTCCCAGTACTTCAGAAAGAGTTTCTAACAGTTGTACAAATCCTTGATTGGATCAGTGATTATGTGACCAAGGTTGATTTCTTCATTTCTGTTGAATGTGAAAATGGATGTGCCTGTTGGTTGCAATCATCCGTATTCATCATGTTTCTTGTTTTCTTGTTTGTTGTAGGCATATGTTCATCATCTTTCTTGTATTTCTTGGTTGTTATTGTCAATAGTTCATCATCTGTTCATTGATATTGTTGTTGTTGATGATGTTGTTGTTGATGCTGTTGTTGATGTTGATGTTGTTGATGTTGTTGTTGATGTTGATGTTGTTGATGTTGATGTTGATGTTGATGTTGATGTTGATGTTGTTGATGGATGTGCATTCTGTTGATAGCATCAGCATTGGTTTAAAACAAGGCTGAAATTTGGATATAACATCCGTATTAGATGTTTACCCAACCGCATTTGAGAATCCTTATTAGCATTATTTGAGTTACACATCCGCATTAGATGTGCAACAACCGCATTTGTTCTTGTACCATCTGCATTTGTCGAATCAACATAAGCATTGGATGCTTTAACATCCGCATTTCAACACAACTTTATCCGCATTTGTTAAGTCAATAGCCGCATTTGTTAAAACATCAACATTTGATTTGCACTATCCGTATTAGTGCATAAGTCAGCCGCATTTGTTTTGTTGTTAAACCCGAAACTCAGCCGTATTGGATCACATAGCAGCCACATTTCTTTGTGAAATCTGAAGCTCAGCCGCATTGGATCCCAAGTGAGAAATGCGGATGCCTTAGTATGAAATACGGATGCCTTGACTGAGAAATGCGGATGCCTTATGTTTCATCCGTATTTGTGAGGAATTCAGACCATAACACCCGCATTAGTTGATTACAAATCCGCATTTCTTTAACAAATGCGGATGACTTGTTATTCATCAGCATAAGTCTTCCCTGTTCAACATCGATCTAAGTATCGATTTCAGCTTCAATCCGAATCATTTCTGTTCTAGATCTTTGTAGATAGCCTCGAAGTCATGTAATCATCTCGAATTGCAACCTGTTCGATGTAATTTTCTTCTTGGGTCGGATTTACTTGTTTGAAGGGTTGAACCGATTGTCTTCTGTTGAATGCTTTATCATCTTCAATTCGAACCAAATAAGAACAGATTTCTTGATTTTGTTGATTTTGCTAAAGAAGAGATGATAATGTAGATGAACAGAGATGTGTTCTTTATTTTTCTGATTTTCTTCTTTGTTGTAAACATCTTTAAAGATGAAAACAGATCTGAAACATACATGAACCCAGCAACCAATAGCTCTGATACCATTTTGCTGAATCAATATTTCAGATTCATTGAGCTTGGATCTTAGGATTCATCATTTTCAGATCTGAGAATTCAAAATTAAAGATGGCTGGAAATGTGTGAATCGAAGAACAAGGACGTGTGTGTAATGTATAATGTTATGATTTCATTGATGTTGAATAACAAATTACAATGAAGAAACATATACAAAGACGGATGAACATCAAACCCACCCAAAGGAGAGAAATTCTCCTTGGGTGGTGATTTACACCATGAAATACACACACTTAAGAACTACCAGCCACTCACACACTTTGCAATAACCACACATTACAAGTAGCACTAGTGGTTCTATTTATAATGTTTCTACATCATGACCTAATTTTGACTATTCTTGTGGTCTTGATGTTGACTTTGTCATGTTGACTTTGTCTTGTGTTTGTTTTGTTCTGTTTATCAACTTGGTCTCTGAACTTGTATAATGAGATCTTTAGTTGGCTTTGATTGTGGTTTGCAAAGCTTTAGTTTATCTATTGTTGAACCCAACACGTTGTATGCATCCTTTTGGGTTAACTAAACTGCACGTAGTTAAGCTAACAACCACTTAATGAGTTGTGAACCTCCATACATTTCTTGCAAGACTTTCATTCATTCGTTACATTTCACATTTTGTTATCATTATGTTTCACTTTCATTAAGTAATACTTTACTTTACAATAGTATACAAAACAACAAGTAAAGATATATTCATAAAACTTATCATTTTAAAAACAGTTAACACATAACACAGCTAGTCGCGCGAGAACTTCATCAACACATCAACATAATCTAGCACTAGAACTTTCAACTCGTGCGAGCACTAACTCCTCACGCAAACACTTTGTCTAGATTTGAAATCCCTTGCATCCCAAGCTACCTACTCAAGCGAGAACCATCAGGTTTCCCACCTAAACCCAAGTTATCACATCTAAGGCTGGAATAACACAACCAACTCCATAAACAACATCAACATATGCATAAACAAGCCACTTAGTATGCATAATAGGCCCAAAACATAAAAGATTGCATAAAAAGGGGCTAGAAACTCACCTTTGAAGGTTCTTACACAAAAACAAACCTTCCCAAGAGCTTTTCAAATGAAAACTACACATTCATGCATTATATTCATCAATAATAGTTTTTTAATATATAAAACAAGTCATTACACGGTTTACATACCATAAACACCTCAAATCTTCACTTTCTCTCTCTACTTTGCATCTTTTTCTCTTTAACAACCCTAGTTCTCGCACGAGAATAGGGGCAAATCGATGCTCTCATCTATTTACAATACCCCCCAAACATTTCGCCTGAGTTCTCACGCGAGACCTCTTCTTCCATGCGAGAACTTCCCTTCCACGTGATTATTTTTCTTTAATTCCTGGGGAAATATCGGGGTGTTACAAGTACGTTAGACAGAAACTTTGCAAGAACTTTGTCAAGCATTTAGTTTAGCTTTGATGAAATTATCAATGTATAAGGAGTATGCTTGAAGCTTGTTTTTAAGAGCTGCTAAACCAGAATTTAGCTATCCTTTACGACCGTTGAGGTCTAAAATTTTCCTCAGGCCTATATGTTAGCAAGGATTCAAGACAAAGCTATGTTAATGATTCAACCATCTACATAGAACAAGACAGTTAAGCAAGCATATACTTCTACTTCTCTATACGTAGTGAGTCTTTTACAAGAAGCCTACCTACAACTAGTGCTGCCAAATTTACCATTATTTCCTTCTCCTCCTGTCAAGGCAAGGCTTACATGCCGGTTGGCTCCCAAGGAGATTGAAGAAAAAAAGTTGAAAGGGGAGTGCTTTGGTTGTTTAAAGAAGTTTGCGTTCGGGCATTAATGTAAAGGGAAATAGTTGTTCTCCATTAGATCAATTAGAATTGAGTTATGAAGCTATATAGAGTCCTCAAATTTCTTTTCATGCACTAATGAGAATGGATTCTTATTCCACTATTCGAGTAACTGGCTCAGATGTACTAAACCCCTACACATGAATGGACTCCAGTTCAACTTAGAATTTTTTGTATTTAGATCTAGCCACTAGAATGCAGTGCTCAGGTATTACCATAATAGATGGTAAAATATTGACTTGTAACTAGTGTGAAAAGTTTAAATGGCTTATGCAAGGGAATTGGTTCATTATTGATGTGTTGCTGATACCTTTTTGTAGTTATGATATTGTTTTGGGAATCCAATGGTTACAAAACTTAAATGATTATGTGGAAATTTCAAGACTTGACTACGCTATTCAGGGTTGGAGACGATGGTTTAATTGTTGGATCAGTCTAATGTATTAGCTGGTGCTTAGCTATTCAGTCTAGAATCTATGGGTCATAACTGTTATCAACATGAAGCTAAAATTTCCAAGGGAGTCCCTAGTTCATCTTTGGACTTTTTGTTACAGACCAATGAGGATGTGTTTCAAAACTCTACATCTTTACGTCCTAGCCGGCCTTGTGACCATAAGATTGTTTTGAAGGATGAGTGAATCACCATCATTCAAAGGGCATATCATTATCCTATTGGGAAAAAGGATGTATTAGAGAAACTCACTCAATAACTATTAGATTCAGGGGTGATTTGTAATAGACAAAGTGCTTTTGCTTCCCCTGTTGTTTTAGTAAAAAAAGTTGGTGATCGAAGATTTTGTATAGATTATTGAAAAGAGAATGATGCCACCATTAAGAATAGGTTTCCTATTCAATTGATTGAAGAGTTATCTAAGGAACCGAGGCAAGCTATGGTTTTTTTAAAGCTTGATAATATAACTGGATACCATCAAATTTGAATGCATGATACTGATATTCACAATACTGCCTTTTGAAGTCATCAGGGACTGTTTGAGTTTGTGATCATGAAATTTTTCTTGAATAACACCCCAGCTAAGGGTCCAAAGTGGAGTATTTGGGTAACATTATATCAGCAAAGGGTTTATCTACTTATCCAACTAAAATAGTAGCCATTAAGTAGTGGATGTGCCCTACTCATGTCAAGTAGTCGCATGGTTTTTTGGGCCTTGCTAAGTACTATAGGTGGTTCATTAAATAATTTGTAGTGATAGCAGACCCATCACTAATTTGCTATGCACATACTCGTTTGAATGGTCGCAAGATGCTTATCAAGATTTCTAATCCCTTAGAGAAGCATTGACTACAGCTTTGGTTCCTATTCTTCCCAAGTTTGATAAGACCTTTGTTGTAGAGATGAATGCTTCTTCAAAAGCATTAAAATCCATCCTAATGCAAAATCAACTCCCTATAGTTTTTATTAGTAAAGCATTATCAACTCAATAATAAGCTTTGTCTGTTTATGAAAAAGAATAGTTGGCAATTGATCATGTATCGATATTTTAGTCTTTGATTGATCCAAATGCGAGATTTTACATTTTTATTATTATGGAAAAAGTTTATTTTGTTTATGTTTTGATTCATAGGTGTCTGGATCTTAAAGGAGCTTAATTTGAGGAAAAAGAAGCAAAACACAAAAGTTGAAGGACCAAGAGCGCAAATATCAAAAGTTACAAAAAAGGCAAGTTAGAAGTGTGCCTAGTGTAAGATACACTGGGTATAGGCATACCATACTCCGGGGTGTATCTGAGGCATATCCTTGGCATATTTGATTAGAAATTCAGAAAGTTGGTCATATGAATGCTGATGGTGGCATATGTTATGGGGGGTATCATACAATGGTCCTAAAAAGAACTCCGAATTTCATGGTTGTAAGGCCTAATTCCCAGGAAGCCTCATAGTTGATTATTTATAGCATTAAACATAATTCAACACATTTTCAATATAAACATTGTAGCGGAAAACTTAGGTCATATAGCACACCTATGAATAACGTTTGTCAAATTACAGACTAATGTTTGAATTAGAAATAACAACATTGTTCTTTTCAAGTTTAAAATATCAATTCAAAAGAAAACATGTTGGTGCTAGTCTTTATCTGCAAAGTAGCTACAATCCTGTGACATCCTCAGCAACCATCAGTACCTTCCAACTGATATGCATACAAAGTCAGTGTTGCTGAGTGAATTCTAGTTTTAGCATACTACAGAAAAATATACCATTATCTTCATAATAATGAACACATATACATCATGCATAATCATCAAACTGATATTTGTAACATCTTTTATCGTGTTCATTATCTTTCTTCCTTACACTAGGTTTGTGTAACATCCCGCGTTTTCAGGTTAATATCCGTACGTTAATAAAATATGCTAAATTAATTGAATGCATTATAAGATTTAATTTTATTATAATTAAGGTCATCTAAGGTCAAGTAAATCCCCTTTGTTCAAAAATTTTATGATTGGTGATTTTGAGAATTACCGGGTCGCGTTACGATAAAAAAATTTAACGAGCGTTGGTGACACATTGGTTAATTAAATCTGGTCAATATATTTTGATTTTTATAACGTAATGTATCTTATTATTAGTCATGAAAAATAATAATTATTATTGTTAACCTTGATCGCGTAAAATTAAGAGTTTTTAAATATTGCCATGATGCAATATACAGTCTGTTGCATGCTGTGTTAGACTGTGTAAAAATTATTATTTTGACTATTGATCATTATTATTAATGTTTTGAACCCTCAAAAAGCTTCAAATTAATATTTTAATTTTATAGAAAATTTTTGCGTAAAAAACTAGAGGCTGATGCAACAAAAGAACAACCAAAGAGCTCTCAGCATGCACATGTGAAGTACAAGGAAGTTACTTCGGAAGATTTGATTTAACTCAGTGAATTATGCTAAGTATCAAATATTCCGAAGCCAAAAGACCATATCTTCCGAAGCCAAAGATAAAGTCTTCAGAAGCTTCAAGACAAAGTCTTCCGAAGCCAAAGACTGATTTCTTCCGAAGACAAAGAAGACATGCTTTCTCTGAATCACCTTTTGATAAAAGCTGAACAACTTTCCACTGCCACTTCTGATGACTTACCAACTTATATGAGTTTGTGAAAAGTCCATGCTTTTGTCAACTGTAGATTAACGTCTTTTGTCTGTAACTTTCCAACTATGTACTTTTATCCTTTTTGTAATATTTTAGGATATGAGCTATGGCATGTCATAGTCACAGTCAAAAGACAATCTACCTTTTGACTCTACATTGATCTTGTTGTCTAGATTAGTGTTTCTGGCTGGCCTTCAGAGTATGGCCGGCTGTAGGATGCAGTATAAAGTTTCTCAAGTACTTGTACCTTCGGATTAAGCTTTGTAACACTTGTAAGAACTTGAGAGCAATATACATCATTCTTGAAAAACCATATTTGAGTGTTCTTGTTATTGTTCTTTTACTTGTGTTAAGTGTTTCATCACTAACTGGTTCCCTATTTGATCTGCTAAGTGTTATAAATCTCTCCACCTTGTGAAACTGTTGCACTGACCACCCTTCACTGGTCCTGCAATTGGTATCATAGCATTTTAGGCTCTTGATTATAAGATCTCACCATCTTAAGTCCATTTAGTTTTACAAAACACATATCAACTCAAATGGCAGCTATCTCTAAGGCTGATATGGAAGCCGATACTATGACAAAGTCTCCACTGATCACTCCTGATGACTTTGATACTTGGTGCCATAGTATGGAAGGGTTCATCAAGTCTCAAGACAACAGGATGTGGAGATCTGTTGGTGAAGGACCTCACATCCTAAGCACCTCTTCAGCCACTACTGGAGGTGGGATGATACCATAGGGAATGGCTGACTACTCTGAAGAAGATTGGAAAAAAATAGATATAGATCAAAAACCCTTTACCGCTCTTCAAACTGCTCTTCCAAACTCCATATACAGAGGATTCAAGAAGGGCAAACCTGCTAAGTAGCTCTGGGATGCACTGAAGATCATGTATGAGGGTCTGAGAAAGCCAAGGAGAACAAGAAAGACATTATGAAGTAGCAGTTTGAAAACTTCACCTATAAGACAGGTGAAACCATGACTCATCATTACTTCAGGTATATTAAGATTGTGGATACTCTAATGGATGTTGGACTCAAGCTTGAGAATAGAGATATAGTGAGGAAGTTCATGTTCTCTCTTCCCAAACAATGGAGTCACTATTGTGTAGCCATCAAGTACCTCTCTACTCTTACTCTCATAGAGCTTTATCCTTAGTGGCTACCAGATGGAGATGAACTTTCAAAATCCATCAAGCAGCTCTTCCAACAATCAGCAGAGTTCAACCCTTCATGTGGTTAAAAGGGATAGCAGAGAACCATAAAATCATCTCATCTACTTCCTTGAAAACTCACAAAAGGGATAACAGATCACCTTCCCTGAGACACCAAGGGAGAGCTACATCCAAGGAAGCCTATTCCAAGAGACAAGCTCTGCTCAAGCTTTTGTGTCTGCAGATGAAAGTTGTGGCAAATTGCTCTTCACTCTTGAAGACTTGGATTGCATCCATCCAGATGATCTGGAATACATAGAGACAGTTCAACAGATGGCTCTTCTCACTCACAGAGCCAAGAAGTTCTACAAGAGGAAAGGAAGAAAGTTTTCCAGTAATGGGGCCAGTGGAAAGTTTAGACTAGATAAAACAAGGTGAAGTGTTACAACTATAACCAAATGTGGCACTTTGCTAGAGAGTGCAAGGCACCAAGGACAAATGGTGGTGAAGCATATTCCAGACCAAACTACACTGATGCATCTCCAAGAATCGAGAAGCCAAGCCAACCTAAACAACATGCTGCTGTTGCTGTTGAAGGAGGCTTTGACTGGAGCTTTCAGGTAGAAGATGCTTCTCCAGACCAAGCACTGATGGTTGATCATGAAGAAGCCAAGGTATTAGAACATATTAGTAATCTTGAATGCATTGCTAAGGTTAATATGTACAGGTCCTATAACTTAGAAGTGAGATCTGATCTTGAGTCCTTAAACATTTTAAAAGCTGATTTCGAAACAGCTGAAAATGATTATAAACTTAAAATAGAAGATTTAGAGAAAACCATTTTAACTTTTAAGCTTGAGCACACAAATTAAAGAACTCAAATAATGGATCTCATTACCAAGTTAACTGAATGCCAGGCTGAGCTTGTAATCAGCAAAGCTAAGGCAAAAAATGTGTTCTTGAAGAGGAAACCTTTAAGAACATAATATCTTCATCCATTCATGCAAAGATTTTTTTATCAAAAAAGGCAAGGATTCAGTTCAAGTGAGATAGATCCTCCACACACATTGTTATCTGTAAGAACTCCAAGGGGTAGAACTTGTCAAGATGAGCCGCCCTCCATAGATCCCATTCAAGAAGAGGATGAAGATGAAGAGGAGATAGTGAAGGATGAACGTGAGGTGAGTCATAAGGGTTATCCTAAGAAGGGGCACTATTCTCCTATAGAGAAGAAAGAGCCATGTATGACCAGTCTGCAAGGAAGAACTTGATCAGGGAAGCCAAAAGAAAGTTCAAGAAAGCCCAAGAGATCAAGGCCATGTTTAACTCCAAGCAAAAGCAGGTTTTCCTTTCTACTAGATTTGAAGTGGTAAAGACTGAAGACTTGATTATGGACTCTAGTACTAGGAGTCCTTGTTCATGTCCAAATCTTCCTGGTCAAGAGAAGAAGGCTGATAAAATATGCACCACTACTGTACAGCTTGAACCATCCAGTTCCAAGAGCAAGCCTTATCCCAAGAAGCCTGCTGCATCATCTGAGAAGATGAAGAAGGATGTGGAAAGTGATCAAACTCAGCCTCCCACTCAAAAAAATAGTCTTAGAAGTATGCCAACTGAATGCATCATATGTGGTAGTACTTCTCACTTTGCCAAGGATTGCATCTACAATCCTAAAAGTACTATCCATATGACCAAGAAGAAAACTTCTAATAATAAGAAGAAGAAGATAGCTTTGAAAGGAAAATCTCTTCCTTTCGAAAGCTCCAAAGTGAAGAAGAAGATAAGTGAAAACCTACATTCGAAAGAAATTTTGGTCTCGAAAGAAAGGAATGCTTCCGAAGTACTGAAGTCTGCTGTAGTGGATGCAAAAGCTTCCGAAGGTCCAGTCTCCAAAACTTCTAAAGTCTACAAGACTCCGAAGTGTTGAAAGCCAAGTCTAGTCTTCCAAAGAAGGTGTGGAAAATGAAGGAAGGCCATATGAGTAAAAGTTCTTCTTCAACAACAGCAAGTGATCCTCAAAACTTGCATATAGGATATATTACTATTGCATTATCTTCTTTTCACTTTGACAAGCCCGAGAAAAATGAGGCTTGGGTTTCCAGATGTAACTAACCATCTCCTTCTGTGCAGGAACAGCTAAAGACCAAAGGGAATGTATAGATCATTGATAGTCGTTGTTCCAGACATATGACAGGCAATGGCTCTTTGCTTCAAAACTTTGAGAAAATTGATGGAGGGCCAGTTGCTTTTGGAGGAGAATCAGGTGGTTACATCACTGGAAGGGGCAGGGTCATAAATGGTAAGCTCAACATTGAGAAGGTTAACTTTGTCAAGGAGCTTGGGTACATTCTTTTGAGAGTATCCTAATTTTATGATCAAAGATACAACATGCTCTTTACTAAGCATGAGTGCATTGTTCTCAAGCCCAGGGTGGTCATTCCTCAAGAGCATATCCTGTTCAGAGCCTCCAGGAAAGGGAACATGTGTAAGATGGATTTGTAGGAAACATCCCCTTCAGGAAGAGTTTCTTGCTTTCTATCTAAAGACAATAGTGACGAGTCTTTACTCTTGCATAAATAATGTACATGTAAACTTTAAAATATGAATAAATTAATTAAGAATGATTTGGAAACTACAATGCCAAAGAAAGAATTTACAAGTGATGATCATTGTGTTGCGTGCCTGAAAGGGAACCAACATAAGATGTCTTACAAGCCAAATGAAATGAACTCCATCACTACTCCCCTACACTTATTACATATCGATCTCTTTAGCCCCACCAGTGTAATGAGTCTAGGAAGGACCTCCTATGGCTTAGTGATCACAAATGACTTCATAAGATATACTTGGGTCTCCTTCCTTAGAACTAAGGATGAGACTCCTATGATCTTGAAGAGTTTCGTTCTAAAAATTTAGAATTAATGTGATCACATGGTCAAGATCATAAGATATGATCAAGGAACCAAATTCAAAAACCAAACCCTTGATACATTTTGTGATGAAAAGGGTATTACAAGACAATGTAGTGCTCGCAGGACTCCTCAGCAAAATGGTGTTGTTGAGAGGAGAAACATGACACTTATTGAAGATGCAAGAACCATGTTATCTGACTCTAAAATGCCCATCACCTTCTAGGCAGAGGTAGTCAACACTGCCAACTATATGCAGAATAGAGTTTTAGTAGTCAAGACTCATGGTAAGACTCCTTATAAACTGTGGCACAAAAGGAGACCTTTCATTGGTTTCCTCAAATCATTTGGATGTCCTTGCACCATCTTAAATCTCAAGGATCAAATAGCCAAATTTGCTGAGAAATCAGATGATGGACATTTCATTGGATACTCTTCCCAAGCTAAGGCTTATAGAGTATACAATTTTAGAACCAGAGCAGTTGAGGAGTCAACCAATGTGAACTTCAATGAGCACACACTCAGTGTGAAATGTTCTACTCCTAAGTGGCTGTTTGATCTTGATTTAGTTACCAACTGTTTTAACAAATTTGGTGAAGATGTTTTAGGATCTATAGTTACCTTACCAACAGGAGATTCTAATCCAAGATTTGATTGAGAAGATCAAGTGTTCAAACTACTTCAGCTCTAGTTGTAACTAGTCCTGCATTTGGAAATCCTATCAGCATAACCATGACAAATTCTTTAGCTAATACATTGGAGGTGCCTATAAATTCCTACACAGATGCACAAAACTCAGATGAAGGAATTTCAATGTAGGAGGAGATGGTGGTGGTGATAGTGATCAAGAATTTCTTGATGTTGATAACCACTCCATAAAAGACAACATCAATGATATAACACACTCATTGGATCAAGTCTCACTTGATAAGTGTGTTAATGTGGTGGATGACTCTCAAGCACCAGATCTGAATTTCACCAACTTAGATCTATCCAAACAACTTGCTGTGATTCCTCAATTGAGAATCCATAAGTCCTATCCCACCACAAAAATCATTGAAGATGTTGAGACTAGGGTGAGAACAAGAGGACAAACCCATGACAAAAATGTTTGTCTTTAGTCTTGTTTCTTGTCCCGGATTGAGCCTAAGAAGATTGATGAGGCTTTGAAGGATGGAGGTTGGGTTGAAGCAATGTAGGAGGAGCCGTTTCAATTCAAGAGACAGAAGGTTTGGAATCTATGTCCTCTTCCTCAAGGGAAGACTACTATAGGTACCAAATGGGTATTTAGGAACAAGAAGGATGATAGAGGACTTGTCATCAAGAACAAGGCAAGACTAGTTGTTCAAGGGTACACAAAAGAAGAAGGGATTGACTACACAGATGTCTTTATTGCTGTAGCAAGACTTGAAGATGTTAGGATATTCTTGACTTTTGCTGCATTCAAGGATTTCAAGGTCTACCAACTTGATGTCAAGTGTGCCTTCTTATATGGGGTGATTGATGAGGAGGTGTATGTCAAACAACCACCTAGCTTTATAGACCCAAATCATCCTGATTATGTCTGCAAGATTGACAAAGCTCTTTATGGTTTGCATTAGGCACCAAGAAAGTGGTATGAGAGACTATCACAGTATCTCTATCAGCATAGATACAAGAGAGGTACTATTGATGGAACACTCTTCATCAAAGGAATAGGAAATGACTTGATGCTAGTTCAAGTTTATGTAGATGACATTATGTTTGGGTCAACTAATCTGAAGCTCTACAAAGACTTTGAGAAGCTGATGAAGAATTGATTTGAAATGAGTGCCTGGGAACTCAATTTCTTTCTAGAAATTCAAGTGAAGTAGGTTGACGATGGCATCTTCATAAACTAGTCAAAGTATGTACAAGACATACTTACCAAATTTCATATGACTGAATGTAAGGTTGCTAAGACACCTATAGCTAGAAACTACTCTCTAGGACTAGATCTTGAGGGGGAGTGTGTTGATGAACACCTATACAGGGCTATGATTGGGTCTCTTATGTATGTCATAGCCAACAGGCTTGATATCTTGTTTACTACATGTATTTGTGCAAGATATCAAGCCAACCCCAAGATGTCACACCTGGTTGCGGTCAAGAGAATTATTAGATATCTTAAAGGTGCTCCCAAATTAGGCCTTTGGTATCTAAAGAATTTTGATTTCAATCTGTATGCCTATACATATAGTGACTATGGTAGCTGCAATCTGACTGCAAAGTCTACATCTTGGGGATGTCAATTTCTTGGTGGAAGGATAGTCTTATGGCATTGTAAGAAACAATCCTATGTGTTTGCATCAACTGTTGAAGCCGAATACATTGTTATTGCAAGCTGCTATGCTCAAGTGCTTTGAATTCAGAATCAGATGCTAGACTGTGGTTTCAACTTCAAGGAGACTCCTATCCATATAGAAAACAACTGTGCTATCTCTATTATAGAGAATCCTATCCAGCACTCAAATACAAAGCACATCAACATCAAGAATTATTTAATTAGAGATAATTTTTAAAAAGGATCGATAAAACTAGTCAAAGTTAACACAAATGAACAACATGCTGATCTGTTCACAAAGGCTTTTGATGAACAGAGATTTAAGTATCTTGTATCATGTAACACCCGGAAAATTTTAAAAGACGAGAAAGAAGGAATGAATGTGTAAAAAAAAAGAGAAAGAAAACACAATTAACCCAAGTTGAGGGCTAAATGTGTCAAAAGGACAAAAAGAATAAAAGTGGGTGCATAAAGTGGGCATGGCCGCCCACACTCTCTGCATATCTTCTTTTCACCGGATTTTCTAGAGAGAGAAAAGAGGAGTTCGGATTTGAAGAAGGAAGAACAAGAAACGAATTCAAGGTAAGAATTCATCATTTTAAGTTGTTCTTGGCCGGCCTATGCCTTGGTTGTATGGTTATGTGTTTGTTTGTGTGTTCGGGTGGTGTGATTTGGTTTGTTTTAGGTGTTTGAAGTCATTGCAAACGGGTTGAAGAAGTCATACTCGAAGGTTGTCAAAGGTGAGTTCTAGAACCCTCTTTTTACACGTTTTAACTGATTTTAGGGCTGGAAATGCATGTATGTATGTTTTTACGAAAATGGGTTTTTGTACCCGTATGAATGTGTATGTGCGAATGTGGGTGGGTTATGATTTGGGTGATTTATGATGTTATGATGATGCCATGTTCATGTTATGATGCTTAGAATGCTAGAACTAAGTTAGAACATGATGAATTGATGATGTTGGGACTGATTATGATGCTGATAGTGAGAGTTTGTTGCCCATGCGCCTGAAATTGGCCCATGCGCCCAACGGTCAAATTGCCTAAGTTTAGTCCCATGCGCCCAAAACTCATGCGCCCTAATAGTGCCCAGAATGACTAAGTGTTGGGTCATGCGCCCTAATAGTGCCCATGCGCCCAGAACCTTTCCCATGCGCCTAAGTGTTCCCATGCGCCCAGAAGGCGTGCGCCTGCATAGTGCTCATGCGCCTATGCTTAGAATAATTTCTGAAATTTTGGGGAAAATGTAAAGTGTAGGCTTTGACTTGGGATGTTCCCGGGGTAATGTAAGTTGACTTTATGATGTCATATGTGATGTGATGATACTATGTATGGTATGGTTATGTTTATGTTATGTTCCTTATTATGTATGTATATTTTCCATGGCTTTACGTGGTATGATTATGAAAGTAAATGGAAAGTATTATGTAACGTAAAGTGGAAGACAATGAAAAGAGGAACGTAAAGTATGAATGCATGCATTAATGAATGATGTAATGAAAAGTCTTGCAGCAATGTATGGAGGTTCACACCCAATGAAGGGTGTTAGCTCAACTGTGGAGGTTCACACCCAATGAAGGGTGTTAGCTCAACTTCAAGTGTGCGGGTTAGCTACCCTAGAAGGATGGCACACTAGGGGTCTAATCTTTGTGATTGATCATATGTATGGGACCCTTGCCGCTTGCCTAGTATTGGGTCAGCTTCGTGCACAATGTTCGAGGTCTATGATAGACCTCAGGGCCAGTAACTAGCTTCGTGCACAATGTTCAGGGTATAGCACATGGCATTGGCTCCGGAATGAAAGATGAATGATAATGATGAGTGTACTTGTCCCAGGCCCAAGGGTTAGCTTGTGCACAATGTTCGGGGTACAGTACCTCTCATCGGAATTTAATGAATGTACATATAATACGGAAGGAAGATAACGATGATATAGATGACGTACGATGATGAATGAACGGAAGTCAACGAATGACGATGAAGATAATAATAAATTATTATCTATGTGTACGTATGATGCATGTTCGCGTATGAAGAGTAAAGAAAGACTGGTTTTAAACGAAAGAAAAGTATTTTATTTATAAAACTAGAACTCACTCAGCAACGCTGACTTTTATGTGTTTCCAGTTGGCAGGTAATGTTGCTGAGGATGGCATGGGGCAGCAACTTGGATTATTTGGATGGCATCCATTGTTTAGATTATAATGTTTTTGGATGTAATGCAACGAGTAATATTTTGGAATCTGTCAACGATGTATTATTTTGCAAAAGCAATTATATATATATCAAATGGTTTGTTTAAAAGAA
>JACCIY010000823.1:0-83711 GCA_025506505.1 Flaveria sonorensis
GTATTGAACCTTCGAAGCCAGCAGTAAACCTGCTTCCAAGAGAATTGGTCCTGATGACGTGTCCAATGCTGTACGAACAGCAGAAAACAAGCTGGGCCTGAATTTTAAATGATATTTGGTTTTACATTTAGTAACTAAAGTCAATGGCAGCAGACTGAAATGATATTCGAGCATACCTGGTTTCTGTTCTAATAATAAATGTCCAGGAGGTCAGGGTCTGGTACCTTGCCAAACTGAAAATCATATACAATAAAAAGAATAACTCCCAGTAATTATTCACTTGAGATTTTACATACAACACTAATTATATGAGGATCATGTAAGAACATCAATAATGCAACACTAGTTAAAACAGTAGTTGGTGTTGTACATCAATTACATCACAGATATGTACCTTGTCCAAAATAGTACTTAGGAGTCCCACACCAATTGGCCGCATGTTTTCAAATTGAATTGTGCTTATCTATGAGTAATTATAAACACTAATTAATAATGGCAATAGTGGTTCCAATGATATTATAGTTAATTTGATTAGACTCATCACCTGATAAGCAAGAGATATGAGCTCCTGAACCTGAAGGATTAACCAGTCACCTGATATCAGCTCATTGGCTTGGCGGCTTCTTGCTAATGATGGTCAAGTGAGCAGGATTTTGTCCCACTGCATCTGGTACATGACTCAAGCACCTGGTTTCCGAAAAGATACATAGCTACTTAAATCAATCAAATCCTAAATCAAAGTCTACCAGTAGATCCATCAAATGATTACCTAATATTTTCATCTATAGCAAACTTCGAAATAATATTGAATTCCAAGTTGACCGACTGGTTACTTCATTATAAGTATTGAGCAAAGAGGAGCAAGGCATTATCATTGCAAGTTATTTAGTCTTTGAATAGCCATAAAGACCAAACTATGCATGAAAGGAAGCAGTACGTGAAACAAAGATGTGATCCATACTATTATTAGAATAGGCATAGGTACACATACTCTGAAGCAAATACTCTTGTTCGATATCTGAGGTACTTGTCTCTGGCAGGATTAGGTAATGTTTGAGAGCTAGAAACCATGTTCTCATCATCTTCCCATATGATGTGTCCCCACCAGGACCACTAAAAGAATCATCTTCCACTTCTTGTTGGTTCTATTATTTCCACTTGTGTAGCAAGAACCTGGATTTAATTAATTATCAAGAGTTAAAGTTTCCTTTTGCACTTCAGTTTTGTTCTCTATCTACCATTTCATAAAGTAGGTATGATATGTAGATACAATCAGAATGATACATAATGATTAAAAACAATGTTAATACTGAGGTACAAAAAAGATATCAATAGAACGCATTTTACACTAAGAAGCCTTCATATACAAACCAAAAATACTGATGAGTTACATACCAAGTTACCGGCATATTGCTACCACCTAGATGGAAATGCTGGGCATGATGCATAGAGCAATCGCATAATTGGTGTTTTCACCAACCTCCCAATCCTATATAACAAAATGAAGTTTTAAAAAGCCAGCATTAAAAAAATATATGCTGTATATCTGCAATGTTACTGTTCTTATGACAAATATGTTGCAGACTATTTATACATACTTCAGTAGAGGGGCAACAGGGTTCTATGAACAAGCATCATAGAACATATTTAGTACAATGTGTAAGGATGCCCCACAGTCAAGCTGAACGTTTTAACTGTCGACTATATATATTCTAAAAGTGGAATAAAACAGGGTAAAAAGTCACAAAGAGAACCACCACCGCATTTTGTAGAATTCAAACGAAGGGATTCGCTACCTGCTGGTGATCAGATAAGAAACGTTCAGTTTGACTGTAGTGGAAAACGTTCTTGAATAGAAATTTTCCACTGAAGTATACATACTTCAGTAGAGGGGCAACAGGGGTCTATGAACGAGCATCATAGAAACACATTTAAGTACAATGTGTAAGGAATGCCACTACAGTCAAGCTGAACGTTTTTCCACTGTCAACCGTATGATATTCTAAAATAGGTGGAATAGAAATAGGTCAAAAGTCATAAAGAAAGATAATGTTATAGCATCTAATTATATTTATTGATCTTTTTATTTCCTGGTGGCTGCTCTCATTGTTTAGGATTTCCAAACAACAAAATGTCTTGTACTGTATATTGTATAGATATATTCTATTATTCTTGTAATTTAGGTTTCTACCGTGCAATGTCCAAGTAACTTGGGTCTTAATATTAGATACTATTGTCCAAACTGATCAACACCACTGTCTTGGCTCAAACTTTATAAGAAAAAGATGGTGACGCAAACCAATATAGAAAAAACATCTGAAGCAAATAAATTAGAGTTTTAGACCGAAACATGTCACTACTTATCAGCCAAGTAAATAGTAATGCTTGTAAATAGATGAGATCTACATTCTACAATAAATCCATCTTCTCACAAGCCAGCTAATGACTTAAAGATGGTATAGAAATAACAGGATACATACTCGTGTCAGTTTCCTCCTTCTAGCATGTGGAACAAGTTTTCTTCTATTTGTTCATCAATATGGAATCCTGCAAGTAGTCCCATCAGTAAATGACATGATCAGCAGATAAGAACCAAGTTAATGATTCTAACATTGACAATAATGAAATTAGTGAACGTACTAAATACAATTGCATGCTCACATTTTGAACTGCACTTAAAAACAGTAAGGAAGCAACCATTGATTACAAATTAAATAGGAAATAGCTTCTTACATGGACAATCCACAAAACTTTATTCTGATTATGTCTGGATGTGAAATAACTTAATGCATTTAATTTAGATATACCATTACGAAACGATGCTTACGCACACAAAATTTCATAAATTAAGAGACAACAAGTGATCTGAGAAAAGTAGATGAACAAACAATGATAACATATTTAAAAAGAAAAATGATAACATATATTAAAAAGAAAAATACAGCATCATTAAGTGTTACATACCGGATCTTTTCTCAATGAGATGTCGTAGAGTGGCCACTGCAAGATGTCGCAAAGTTGGCTGTGCAAAGGTAAAAACAGTTTCAGGACCATAAAGAGATACATTGTAAGCGTACTCTGACGATCATTTTCATAATTACCTGTCTTGATGAAAGAGTTGAGAGGAGGATTTTCACATGAGAATGAACTGTAACAGCTTTGGGAGCAAAGAGGACAAGCTGTTGTGTAAAGCGAACACTCCTGACAAGGTGACAACACATTACTTAAATAAAAAGTCTAAAACCAATAACCAGGTTTAAAACCATCTCCATTTCCCACCTACAAAACGCAGAAAATTTTTTATATCTTTTAGGGATATTCTTCCTCCCATTTTTTTTCATCTCCAACTGTCTTCTCCAAAATATTCCAACGCCAATTTTTATACCAACTTATTTATCTAAGCACTACTTCAATTTAACTAGACTTAGGTATATTTAATGAGTTTAATAATAAATATCTATCTATGATGATAATAACTAACAGGTTAAAACAGTATACAAATGAGTTACAATGACAAACTATATTCTTGGAGGGATGAATATTGTTCCTCCACATTTAGAAGATACATTGCTTGCTCCAAGAATTTCTTCCTGTTTGGAGATTAGTTGGAGTAGATTTACATGCTCCAAATATCCATTTTTGGAGAAAATGGGGTTATACAGGAAGGTTGGAGACAGCTAAACAAACTGTCTGCAAATGTATAGTAACGCTACTTACTCAAGAAGTGTTGCCGTTTCTTGCTGCAAGCTTATCTCTGCAATGACAGACTGTACAAAATCAAACAATTAACAACGGAATTATATTTCTGAGCCATACTATTATTGACTTACCAAAAAAAATGAAAAGCTATAAAAACAACCTTGCAGCGGGAAAAGAATATACTTCCAGGGTGAAGTTCAGGACCAAGAACAGCAATATTGCATTATGAGATGACCCACTTCTTGCTGAAGCACTACCCATCCATTCTCCCAGACAATAGGATATCCATAGCAAGCCCAAGTGTTGCCTGCAGATAGATAATAATAAATGATACAATGCTCTGAATTTTCTAGACTAGAGAGAAGAAATGGAGGGAAAAAAAGGATAATACCTGAACATGTGACAATATGACAAGGAAGCAGCTTCTACAGTTAAAAGAAGACCATGCAAAGCCATAATTGTAAGCTAGCTATAGAACTCTTAGCTAGCGACGAGAGAGAGTTCACAGTGGATGGTACTAAAGTAGATAATGCCATTCCTCCTGCACTGCAGGCAACATGTCAAAGATGAAATCTTTTGCTTTCAGGAAAGCCAAAAACATCAAGACTATATTATATTAATGATTTGGATAATGTAACAAGTTCTTTGAGTGCCAAAGGAAAGCGGAATAAAAGAGAATTGTTGAAAACTATGCAAATGTTCTTTTCCAGAGAAGTAACATACCTGCGGTGGATGCAACCAAGAGCAAGAGCAATTGACCCGGCATAGTGAGGATCTGTTGCCCCAGTTACATCAGCAACCAGTGATCTAGTCTGGTTAGAAAAAAATCTAATATATGTGGATCAGAAATTAGAACATGCCACAGGCATAATATGAACAATAAAATCTGCAATATAGAACTAAAAGCATAACTTTATGCATAACAGTACAGTGAATATCTACCAATCTGGCAGTAAACGTATCGTTTCCAAGGCGAGCTAATAGCCCAAGCCCTTCTGATGATGCTCTACGTTGTGATTCACAGATGCTAACCCTCAGCTAGAATACCCTGTCATAGTAAAATTACCCATTAAAAGCATATAGCATACTTCAAGTAAATTCTAAACTACACCATAAAGAACCTGAAAGATCCCCCACGGCATTTAATATTTCCATTTCTAGTGGCTGGGTTCGGAATGTAATGTGGCCTAGGAAATAGGAATAAATGAGCCAATATTAGATCTGTTTCGGATACATATGATGTTAATGAAACAGAGAGAGCATTAGCACCTTTAACCCAGAAAGCAATCCCACACATACGTTTGTGATGCTGGTTGCATGGATAGCGTGTTTCTTTCCAGTTTTTAGACACTGTTCAAGTATGCTAAGAAGTGATAACATCTCACTGCTATCCTGGGGTAATAATCAGATTAAGTTAAAAATGACATCCAAGAATATAATAATATCAATGCAAAGATGAGAATGAATAGACACTGAGAAAACACTACCTGAGTAGCAAACATGACCCCAAAGCAAAGAAGCATTTGGTTCACCCATCTTGCTAATAGTCTCGGGCTGCATATTCAACCAATAAGTGACCAATATAGTTCCACTAAAGGATCTAATTCCTAATTTAGAAATAGTTAACACGGAATATGAACTAGAAGAATATTCAATTGATCAAAACATACAGGTACATTGTGCACATGACACAATCGTTTAGCCAGCAGATGAAACAAATACTGACATGACCTTTTTCCCTTTTTGTCAACAATACACACACATACGTGAGGATATCCTAACCTACCTGAGGAAAGTAGGGAGCTCATTCTCCCAAAACAAGGCAAAACACCATCTTTTCCACCTTGAAATGCTCGAAGTTCATCTTCAACACAATCCCTATGTGCCAGCAAGAATAAACAACAGTGACAAAATTTCAACAACAAAAGGGTCTGCACACATGTGCAGAATCTTTAAGAATCATGAATCCAATAGTGAGATTGCAAAGAAACCAATCATAGTGAATATGTAAAACCTTCCAGGAATCCAAGGACCTAACCAAGCATCTCTGCTGTCCAAAAGTATCCTCAAATAGGAGCTTTCTTCATATTGGATGCTTCTCTGTTTCCCAAACCCCCAAAAAGTCTTAAAGAGGAATACATTTGACTAATATTGCAGTGAAATCCCGCATGACATAAAAAATAATAGAATCATCGGATCTCACATAGAAACCTTTATTACCTGAAGGGACTTGTGCATTTTGAATAATTTGAGGGTGGTCACTCTTGTATGCCATTGGATCATAAAGTGACTGGTAAGCTATCAGTGTTCTGCTGATGAATATGTCCATAAAAGGCTTTGCTTCATTCTCCTTGATTGATAAGAAGAAATATAGGATAATGCCCTGTTTCTCATCATACATTGTGCTTAACATCAGCAAAATAAAATACATTTTAGCTGAAAATAACCAGAGTATCAACGCTATTTGATTTTGCGCACACCTATTAAGGTATAATAGCACTGGTTGGAGCAAGATCCCCTTGTTCAAAGCATCTTGATGAACAAAACATCTTATAAATGCAATTAGGGCATCAACTGCAGCAGACCACACTCTAGAAAGAAATACAAGAGCAAACGTTAATCTAAGTAAATGAAATTCATTATTAGGTCGATCTAAACAAAATGATAACCTTATTTTCGAAGAAAGGTCCTCTGTTGGATTTACTTGATGATCTTGGACGCGACTAAAGACATCAGTCCATAAAGAAAGAATATCAAACACTTGATCTTCCATCTCCTGTACAATTCATGCAGCACTTTTAACAATCAAGATATATCATAATAATATCACCAAATGTAAAAATAATAAATAGATAACTAGCCTCCTTTGGCATGGAAGACAACAAGGATGATAGGAGTAACCATCCAGCTTCTTTTTCAACTGTTGCAACCACAGGATTTTGATTAGCTTCTGTAAGCATTTCCTAGCAACATCAAGCATTGTTCTGGGCAATCTATACACAAAAATAAATAAATATAACTAATTGTTCTGTCAGCGTTACAAAAATGTTAATCAAAGTAATTTGAAAAGTATTGTTACTTGGCTGGATAACCAAGAGGTAGCTTTGGGGTAACAGATGCAAGTGCAGCCAAAACTGTAGCTTGTCCACTTAAAGAATCAAGCTCAATCTTCAGATTGTTTCCCTATATACCATTTGTGAAAAGAAAATGAATAATTACTTGAGAATATACAAGAATAAAGATTCTAACATCATCAGCTACACAGCTTTCTTGCAGCCCAACACAAAAAATAGGCCTCTTGGCATCTGAAATAACAATTAATGATTATGGAAGCAACTTTGTCACTAGCAAAAGATTAATGAATATTAGAAGTCAAAATAAGCACAAATGCAATCAAAAGATAGTTTCACTGTAACAAGTTGTGTTTTTTATCTTCATAATACATCAAATAGCGTAGTATTGTTCAAAAGACGGTTAACAAGCATGAACTTGTGATGCGATATTATTTTATGATCGCATAAAACCAATCTGATCATATACAGTGTGGGAAACCAAAACTTCAATTAAACAGGGAAACAATATACAACCAACCAAACAATATCCGAGTATATGTATTCAGATTATCAGCTGGGAGAAAACTGATTGAATTCCAATCTTTTATGAAAAAAATGCATCGCATGTCACCTTCTCAAATGACACATTTTCTCTCAAAGCCTTCAGTGTAGTGACCCCATAATTAACCAGACCACCAACACATGTCGGATCAATCTCTGCCAATGCACGCAATGTCAAGGCTGACTCAGCACGTACCTAGCAAATATGCCAGATCAAAACTTCAAATAAGTACTTGAAATTGAAATAACCCGAACACAGAGAATAGATGTAAATTCTAGAATTGTCAGTCTTTGCCATAACAAAAAGAAAAAAAGATGCAAAACAAAGAGGGGAACAAAAGAAATGTTATTAGAGATTGGTTATAGGGATTGAATTACAGAACACACCATTAATTTCTTTCCAATGAGACAAGTATAAGGCAATATGCATCTCACGGCCAACCGAAAAGAATTAACAAAAAATTATATCATACAAGTGGTGAGGAATTAGACAACGCTGCTACAGCTGTGTCATCAAGAACATCCTTGAACTCAAGCGGAACCTAAAGAATAAAAAAAAATTAAAGTGACACGTAGTCACAATATAAACCCAAACTTCAAATGCATTTTGCAACTTTTGTTTCATGTCGTAATAAATTACATAAAACAGCCTCGGAATACACCTTACCTCTCCCACGTTTTTAGGGCATATGATAAAGTGCGTAAAGCAGCAATTTTCATTGATGGACTTGCATCAGGGGACTGAAGCTGTAACAGAAAATCCACACCAAGTCATTGAAGCTAAACAAATCAAGATCATAACATATAATAAGTAATCAGACACGAGTCATTTAAGATACCTGCTTCCCTAGATTAACTAAGAAGACCCTTTGTGTTGGTTCAGTCATTTGATCAATCACCCCAACCCGTAGAATATAAACAACACATGCCTTCAAGAAAATATAATCATATATTAGCAAGTTGGTTGAATCTTGTGACTGAAACCGCTAAGAATCAACTCTGTAAATCCATAGAAATAAAAGAATAAAGTATCTAGCAGAACACAGGTTGCAACTACATAATGCCGTAGCTCTTTTGCTTCACGAACTTAGTGTTGACTCAAATTGCTTGATTATTCAATCCTACTACTTGTAAGAACTTTTAATCTTTTAGGAACAAGTGTCGAATCTACATATTAGTAGGCAGAAAACTCAACATATGTAAAATTCATTTAGAACGAACCTGTTATGATAATCTAACAGAGATTTGTAAAAAATGGTTTAGCTGGACAGTATAAGTGCTTTAAGTACTAATCTAGAATTTAGTCTTGCTGATAACAGCCACTAGGTACTAATATTTTATTTTAATTTTTGTCATTTTTTGTATCTCATTTGTTCCAAATATACTTCCAATATTCTTTTCATCGTGTCATCAAATTAAGAAAGCAATGTTAAGGCTACAAAATGATAAGGAAATACCAATGATTGTGCATCTACAGAAGAATCTGTACGGAGCATATCCATAATCTGCACAAGAAAATTTTGGAGCTCGCTATCTGGATGCATATACTTAAGACGAATGGCCTGTCATGTACTTTAAAGAGAACTTTAGAGCTCTATTCGTAAAAAAGGAAATATTAGAAAAACCAATTCTATCACTTCAGAATATGTATAATCGTTCAAGCATTAATAGTGAAATGAGCATGTAACAACCATTTACAAATTCTATCTCAGAACCCGTAAATCGTCCAAGCCTTAATAGTGAAATGTGCATGTAACAGCAATTCACCAATGATAAGGATAAATGCTGCTGATAAAATCATGAGAACCAGCAATAGACACAACTTACCTGTAAGAAAAACACCCATGATAAAGTTAGACCAACTCGCAAGTTCTTTGAACGAGGTCCACTTGCTGCAAAAATAGTATATTTATCAAGATATAGTATTTGCGAAAAACCAATGCATTAAAGTTCATACTTTTAGGGCCCTTTCACAAGTAAGCTATTTCTGTTCATTGAAGTTTTTCATTTCAGTTTACTTTTATTTCCATAATGAATTCTTTAAAGCACGTTCCTAGTTAATGAAATGCCTTTACCTTTATTGAAAGGGATGTAAGATGTCTTTGCAAACTCCCCCAAGTTTTTTTGGATTAGATTGGCCTTTCCCCTTTGGTTGCACCTAGAAGAATAAAAAAATGTAAAATGGCTACGACAAAACAAAATAAATAAAAAAAGTAGTACACACAAACAAAGAAATGAACTTGAGATCCAAATGGTATACCTGTGCTTGAGGGTTCATTCCAAGAGCAAGCAAGGCTCCCAAAGCTTCTGCAAAGGCATCCCTAACTGATGATTCACGATCTTCAAGAGCCTTATAAGACGACACAATATTAGACAAGGATCTCAGAAACTACATACTAGATGTGACAATTTAGACGCTTCTACGGCTGAATAAGTTATATGGGTCATATGTATGCTCTAAAGGGTTGATTGGGTTAACCTATAAAACTGGCTACCTTTATCAACCCATTCCGACCCGGACTTGTTTTGACCCATTACCCTATCCGCCCATCTTGCTACTCTACTACAAACTACAGAGAGTAACTACAAAACAATGCAAGACAGTGATACCTTGACACAATGAGAGGCAGAATTTCAAGCTCTCCGACCCCTAGACCGGGACCCCCAATATTAGCAAAAGCTTTTAAACATCTAGCAGCAGCTTTCCTAACAATAAATGATTTATCTCCAAC
Organism: Flaveria sonorensis; assembly: GCA_025506505.1. Taxonomy (NCBI): domain Eukaryota; kingdom Viridiplantae; phylum Streptophyta; class Magnoliopsida; order Asterales; family Asteraceae; genus Flaveria; species Flaveria sonorensis. Next base: position 10,046 of record JACCIY010000823.1, read on the forward strand.
ACCTAGCTTCATAATTATTTTAAATGCTTCTGCATATGCAGGAAAAGAACCATTTCCTCCGGAACCTTCCAGAGCATTTCTAAGCATTTGCAAAGCCTCTCGTCTCACAAAATCCTAGCATAAAGCAGTAACAGATTGGTGTAGGGGGAAAATAATCATAAATAAGATCAAGAATATAGATTGAATAGAAGCAGAGAAATGAAAGAGTACAGATAGTATGTATGCATTTCTAAGGTACGCTAATTCTCCTGCTTAAATTCCATCAAGCAATGGCAATTGTAATAGCAATTTAAATCCGCTTGCTAGATAAAACGATGATAAGGTATATGTAAATAAACTGCTTTGTCAATTCTACAAAATAAAACGATAATAGGATTAAACAAATATCACTGCTAGTTGTACACAGAGCAGTTATGATAGTTAAATTTAGAAGGTAACATCGGCTTAAAGTATTAGTCAATAACATGATCATCAGATTTTTGGATGTCACAAACAACACAAACAAACCCAGCAGAATCCAACTCAAAAACATAGGGTCCGGCGAGGGTCAGATGAGGCAAAACTTACCTCTATCCCATAGGATAAAGAGGCTACTCCCAAAGAGACCCCCGACTCGGAAAATCTCCCTTTCTTTTTAGTTTTTAAAAGAAAAAATAAAGAAACATACAAGAACAAACAAGTATAAAACAGTATCATAACAGAGTTTATTAGCAGCAAAAGATAGAAGACCATGAAAGCATAAACATCCTTAAAACTAAGAAGTCAGGCCTAAGAACACACCTTAAGCCTAAAGACACACTACAACTAAAGGCACACCTAAGACTAAGGCCCTTAAAAAGGAGCAAACATCGACACCTACAAATACATACAACTTACATAAAGTACAAGGTAAAAAAACTAAGCCCCAACAACGACTAAATATCTACACTCCCCTAAAAATCCACAACCTTTATCAGGTGTCTCCAAGAGATTCTATCACCAATCATGTCCTCGGAGAGGTACACGTCTAACAAATCCTATGTGGATATCACAAAGAGGAAAGCAAAATTACTCCATGCCAAAAATATAACTTTAGTTTCCTTTTTGTGGCGTTCGCATTAAGTATTATACTAACATGAGATGAAAAGTCCATATTACCTTCTAAGTTCTAATGTCATCACTACTATACACATAATTTGAACATTCCCTAAAACCCCAACAAGTAATCAAAGAGAACAAACAACTATTCAAGACAGATTGTCAATACCAATATTTTTGTTTATAAAAAGACATCTTGCTTAAGATTTTGCAGCCCCTGGTGTAAAAGTGCTCCAGAGAAATACTACAAAAAAGAAATGAACTCCAATGTTACCTCTGAAAACTTCATCAATTTCGTTACATTACTTGTAGTAGCAAGCAAACCAGATGTGATTTTCCTGCCAAATAGTCGATAGAGCTCCCCCAAGCATTGTGCAGCACCTGTATTCACAATGACACAACATCAAACAAGTTGAAAATTTAACTAAGTCAAATACTAATTACATGATATCTTATTTATATATATTAACATACAATCTACCGTCTATGCAGCTACAGTTTAATAAGAACAATGTACTACAGAACATAAATTGTATAGGTAATGATCCTTTGAGTACATGGCTAGCTATAATAAAATAGATAAAGTTAGCATCAAATGCGGACTTGAAATTGAATTCAAACATTAAACAAAATTGACAAACCTGCTATTCGCAAAGGCTCGCTTTTCTTTCCATCAGAAAGAAACCCTTGTAAGGAGCTCACTCTTGAGTAGATTGAGATATTATCCCCCTTATAAATGATTTTACCCATTGCAGCAGATGCCAGGTGGCGTACAGGGCGCCTTGCTCCGAGAACAAGCAGAGAAAAGAGTGCATCCTCACATTTCCTTTGCCACAGAAGTACAGACTCCTAAGAGATTTCAATTCAATTATTCAAATGTATTAGTCTTAAACTTTAACTCCCTCGGTCCCTCCATTCTTAACTTAGAAGCCCATGTTTGACTGATGAGATCCAAAAGCTACTTGTCAATTCAAGCTTTACGTAATATAAAGTTATGTTTCCAAAAACTAATACAGATAAGTTTTCAATTGGCCATAATGCATTTCTGTCTCCAGTATCGCTAATACCAGATTCAAAATTGATAAACCTTTAATTATTCTAAATCCATAATCCTCTGTATTTTTTACATTACAGCCTTTTTTAACCATGCAAAATTATGTCAGCTTTAAGGTTAAAGTACTTAGTTCATCTCCCTAGCTTCAAATGAGAATTATAATGCTCTAGCAGGGTGAATACTGCCTAAATCAACATAAAAAAATAATAAATGTTTCTTTAGCTCATATGATCAATGTGATGACTCAATCCAACCGTCACTTACCAATCAAGTGATGGCATTACTGCATTACATATACATACACATATCGTGTTACTCTGGAATCTGGAAGTCATTCCAGTGTCAAACCCAAGGCCGCAATAAGATCTGTCATGTTGTCTTGTTCCACTAATTGCTATGATTTTCCATTTCACTTTTAACTAAGCTAAGGTCACACACTTGCACCACAAATTTAGATATCAATCCATGAACTATGAACATTCAACTAGTTAACGAAGAAGCAACTATCAAATGAAACTACGTACTCCTAATAAAAAAACATAAGAATAACATTTAACTCCGTCAAATTTATCATATCAATTTGCAATCACTAGGTTTTACTTTTTAGAATCGTTAACGAACAAAATCACCGCATCAGTATTGAAGCGAAACAAATCACACAACCGTATAGAGTCATAGATACACGGACCTTGGGCTCTTCATCAATGGAGGATATGAGATCGGAGAGAAGATCGAAGCAGAGGAGAGGATCAGGTAGCTTGTGAGATGCGGAAGCGACTATAGATTCCAATTGTGCGACTAACACTCCGAATCTCGACAGAGGAACGTTTTCTCTGACGTAATTCTTCGCCATTGAAGAGATTCAAGTGCTGCTACTTCAGTGATGGTTTGACAGATGCAAGATGAACCATGAGAAAGAGAACCCCCAACAAAGCAGGATGTATGGGGTACAAGCGTTAATGAATAATGAATCTCAAGGGCAAGAGGCTATCAGCCCTGAAGATTTCTGTCTGTTATAAATATAGTGAATCTCAGGGGCAAATATTATCTACCCTGGTATTTCAATCTCCTGTGATGACTGTAATTAATGGTTTTGTAAGTTTTGGGTCTTCTTCTGTGAAGCTAGGGTTCCTTTTATACGAAAAGAAAAGGAAGACGTTGCGGTAAATCTTTTTGATATCTTTTATGAAGATACGTATTTTGGTGAGATTATTAGTAGAATATATGATAATAATGACTTTTTGTTGCAAGATTTAAAACATTGGTTTTTACTTTTCCTGTGAAACTAGAGTTTTTCTATATTAAATGAAGGAAGACGTTGATGTGAAATTTTAATATGTTTTACAAAGATACGTATATTGGTGAGATTATTAATAGAATATATGATAATAATGACTTTTTATTTATAAGATTTAAAACATTAGTAGTAGAATTCCTAACGTGTTACGGCATGAATCTAATAACGTTTGTGAGAGATTGCATGATTTGGTTTTTAATAAAATCCGTACCGAAACATACGAAAAATTATTAATTACATAACGATATGTTTAGAATTTTATAAAATATTATATATCCAGAATCATAAATAATCAATTTTTGACCCGACTCGCTTTTGAATAAAATTTATGTCGAAATGTACGTAAAAATAAGAATGCCGTAACGTTATATTCAAAACTTTATCAAACATTATATACTGAAAATTACCAAATAAATATTTATAACTTTTGATCCCGCTCTATTTTGAATATAAATTACATGAACGTGTAGATAAAATTAACCATGTCACAATGGTACGTTTAAAAAACATTGTAATTGAAAAATTATTACAAAATAAAAATAAAATTTGTCTACGTGTTATGAAGGGAAAATAAATTTGGGTGCCGAATTTTGCCTATTAATACGTATATAATATAATAGAATCATCTGTTTCATTTATTTATTTTAATTCTTATGATATTGAGAATCATTTCAAATAAATTGCCATGTTACAATAGTTGAACGGTTTTTAAGCTGGATAATATTGATTTAAGGGTGAATATTAATGTTTTTTGTTAACATCATAAAATAAACATTTTATTTTCTTATTTTTCACAAAAAATCATTCAACTTGATTTTGGTATATCTACGTTTTCAAAGTTTTATATGAAAATGCAAGTAAAGTCATCAAGCTAATTTTTGTATGTCAAGTCATTAAATTGTTATAAAATGCACGTAATTTTAAATTATATTCGAATTATTACTTGTTATCTTTTTAATATGTCAAAGTTTCATAAAGGATTATAAATAATAAAATAATAATATCAATTTATTAAGGAGTATGCATGGTACAAAAAAGATGTATGTATGTTTTAGATAAATTTAAGGGCTCTTGGTACCAAAAATAAAATAAAAAAGGATTGATGCTTTTTTGTTAAATTTTACAAGTTTTTATCCATATTATAAATAAGTTGTGTTTGTTATGTGATATTTGATATTAATTCGTCATGTTATGGGTTTTAAAATAAATTATGCTTAAATTTTTCAACAATAGGCTACATCATCTACTATTTATTTTATTATTATTGCTGTTATTATTATTGTAAATCTAAGTTCTCTCTAACTTAAACCATATTATAATTGCTTGAGGCTTATTTATTTATTGCTTGTAAGATTGTTTTTCATTTATTTATACTGAATACCAACTGATTTATCTGTTTGTTTAAATATAATTTTCTGATAACAATGCAATACTTGTTTATTCATCATTACATGTTGTTTGCGCGACCTCTTTATCTGGCGTGTCATTTTTTTGTGTCATTACTATGTCGTATTGTAGTCATACGTCAGTTAACATCCAAGTTGTAATATCCGATTTTGTGGATGAAATTCTATATATGAAACTTAAAATTTAAAATTGTTACGCGAGTAAGTTTCGGGTCAGAAGACTATTGAATCATGAGACGTTTAAAAAAAAAGGTATTATTGTTATCAAACAACAACAATAATAATAATAATAAAACTTCCTGATGAAGAAGAAAAAAAAGAGATTTATATGTAGGTATATGCTTTAGAGTAAAAGAGAATAATAATATAATTGAATGCAAAGATAATTTATTGTTCAAGGTCGGTTAGGACAGGGAAATAAATATACAAACAAATTGTAAACTTATTTATGTAAGAAATAATTATTTTGAGGCAAATAAGAACATTTACATATAGTGTTCGATAGTTTTAAAAGAAAGAGAAAGTGAAGGTTAGCTTTAGAGGCAAATCAGTAAGATAATCAACGAGTAGAAACTTGGGTATCGTATAATATTATCACCGTTTCTACGAGATAAGTACACTGACCCGTAACTAAATTATATTACATGTTTAATTACATGTTATATGTTTTATTCGTTATAAGTTTGTATGAATTGTGTGAAGATGAAACATGTGTAATTACATGTGATAAATGTTTATTGATTGTGATAAACATGATTATGAGATAAATGATTTATATGATTATGGGTCCAAGCATGTGTGTTAATAGTTTAAAAAGGAGTTAAATATATGTAAGGATTTCGGGTGTAGAAATCCCAATGGTTCGGACGTTGAACTCCGCATATATAAAAAGGCGAGTTAAATATATGTAAGGATTTTGGGTGTTGAAACCCCAAGAGGTTCGGGTGTTAAACTCCACATATATACAAAATAAGTTATTAATCCTCAAAGGTTAAAAAACAAACCCATAAGAAATTCGGACGTTGAATTCTAAAGAAATAAAGAGGATTAAATAAATAAAGATTTTGGATGTTAAATTCCAATAAGAGAAAATATGTTTTTGGAATAAGAAAGAAGGGTAGTTACTTAGCGAAAGCTAATAAAAATATGTTTTAAATGTTTTCAGAAAAAACACCCATAAATGGTTAAAGCTTCACAGGCGTGACTGGACTGATGAAGGAACCCTACTCTCGTTTAATATTTAATATAATTAATATTGTAGAAAAAGTTTGTACAACGTTTATTTTCCGTGTAATACTTTTATATTTGTTAATTAATGACATGTCACTATGAGTGACAAGTTTTGTTGTGAACTGGAACCAAAACTTTGATATAAGTTGAAAAAGTATTTTATAGAAAAAAAAAACAAGTGTGTTTCACAACTATTGTTTATCCATTATAACCATTTTACATGTATTTAACATGCATGACATCGTAAGTGTAATATGGTCGATTGGCGTAATCATGCAGAACGGTGTTTTCTTTGTCGCCTTATATCAAATGCCTAGTCACTGTTCAGTAACATTTCGTATAACATTTTACTTTTGCAAACACGTAGTCCAAAACGATTAGAAGACGAACAACTACAAATTTTTTGAGAATTATCTATCAAGTACTACAAACAAGATGATATTTGGCATGAAACTTTCATCCAAAAAAATATACATTCGTCTGAAACCACACTTCTGGTTAAACATTTTCCCCATCACACTTTGTTTCGAATATCCATCCAGAACAAGTGAACTTTCTACTATAGCCCTTTGGCTACAAAATTTGGTCCATAGTTTGTCTATCAAGTACTACAAATTTTTTGAGAATTATCTATCAGGTACTACAAACAAGATGATATTTGGCATGAAACTTTCACCCAAAAAAATATACATTCGTCTGAAACCACACTTCTGGTTAAACATTTTCCCCATCACACTTTGTTTCGAATATCCATCCAGAACAAGTGAACTTTCTACTATAGCCCTTTGGCTACAAAATTTGGTCCATAGTTTGTTTATCAAGTACTACAATTTTTTTGAGAATTATCTATCAAGTACTACAAACAAGATGATATTTGGTATAAAACTTTCACCCAAAAAAATATACATTCGTCTGAAACCACACTTATAGTTAAACATTTTCCCAATCACATTTTGTTTCGAATATCCATCCAGAACAAGTGAACTTTCTACTATAACCCTTTGGCTACAAAATTTGGTCCATAGTTTGTCTATGGTTTTTCCACTAAATTTGTGCTCATGTATAAGTCGAAAACTTTACCTAAAAACCCTCACAACGGTGGTTGTTTGTTTATCCCAATCCAAACACACAAAGCTTCAGCCTTTTACATATAGACACGTCAAAACTTAAATACATTGTTTTACGTGCAAACGGGTTGATATCATGCAAACTTTAAATGTAAAAACTCACATCTTTTAGCTAAAAACCCAACCCCTGATCTATGAATGTGAATATGATGGAATCCGAGATATTCTTTTGACCTCATGAATCCCTTGCTATTGGTTATTCATTCGGACCCAACTTTTCTTTATAGCATTACATCTAAGAAATACGAAATGGAATATGAAAACGAGAGGGGGCTACTCCAAGTGAATGTTTGAAGCATGTCATTTTTCACATTGTTTATTAGGATGAGAAGAGGAAAATCGTATTCGTTCGAAATAAATTGAACGAATACCATCCAAATCAATATATTAGGGGGTCTTGAAAGATGAAACTTTAACGTTTATTTTGAAATACCGATTCATTGTATTATTAATATTCGCTAAAGTGTGCATTAAAAGGTTAATTCCAAAAACTAACAAAGGTATTAGAGGTCAAAGCTATACGCGCCGGTAATGAATATCAGGAATACAATCAAACAACCAAGACTGGATCAAACAAGCAAGTCAACAAAGTTGAACCACTAAATCAAACAATCATGTTTGGATTAAATAAGTAAGCCAACTATGTTTAACTACCAAATCAAATTATAAAGACCGAAAATTGAATCAAGTTTTTAAACTCTATTAACTTCACGAGGTTTAAACAATAAACGTCAAATACTCTTATCAAGCATTAGATAACTGTTGTCTATCACCTTCTGGGGTAAGTAATCACCGACCCAATTAAGATATTTGATTGTTTGGAGACGAGGGGGATCAGGTAGAACCCAAAGCGAGCAAATGATTTTGCTAACCATAATCTTAGAACAACAAACAATGGACGATTTGTTTTTTTATTATGTGTTTTACAATACATGTTAGGTTGAAAAGTAATCGAGTTAAGCAAACCGAGCTTAATATGTTAATAGTTAAACAAGTATAATAAATAATCATTTAGTGTTAGCCAAAATTATTCAAATTAGGTTGATGTTAAAATTCAAATGGGGCCGTCTTAAAATTTCATAGAATCATCGTCAAATATACCCAAAGTGTGGATCCACGACTATGGAGATGCTTTAATATAACTCAAAACGAGATGTTGATGAATCATCGGTCTAGTAACAAATACATGACATTTATTATCATTAAATTTAAAGTAAATTACAAATTTTGTTCTTTAAGTATATCTAAAATTATGGATTTGTCCTTAAACTTGATAAGTAAACTGTACGTCATTTGTTTGAAAATTTATCACGCTTTCTATCATTTTGACTACCAAAAGTTATATTTTTCAGTTATTTTTGTATAAAAGACATTTTTGCCTTTACTCCTTAAAGGACGAAATCTGTAATTTCCACTAATGTTTTATTTCTTTTCTTTTTTTATTATATTTACTTTACTTTCTTTATTTTTTTCTCTTTTTTTAATCATTTTTATTTTTATAAACTTAATTTTTTAAAATGATAACTTTGCCCTTAACCCTTAAAATAATAGAATATGTTATTATTAATCTTTATTTTCTTTCTTTATGTTTTTCTTATTTTATTTTCTTTACTTTTATTTATTTTTAGCCACTTTCGTTTAAAGAAAATCATTATAAATACTATTAATAATTTAGTTTTAATTTTTTTATAAAATGTAATTATATTTATAGATTTTTATTTTTTTTACAAATTTATTTATATTTATTCACTTTATTTTAATAAAACCATTAGAAATTAGACAATTCGGTCTTTAATATTTTTGGTACAACATTTTTTAGTCGTCTCAAATTATTTGATTTAGGATTTATATTCGAAACCGATTGGAGAAAGTAAGATTTTGATTTATGATATGAATTTCTAATTTTTCGTATTCAATTAAATGGTTTGTTTTTAAATATAAATGTAGTGTGATAACTTGTAACATTGATTTGAAATAAAATATACTAAAAAGGTATATAAACAACTACTCGAGAGTTTTTAAATAAACAAATCATCCATATTTTCTTTAGTTAAATGTAGTTTTTATCAATATAAATCAAAACCAAACCATTTAAAATTAAAACGAAACCGAACCAAACAGTTACTAAGGGTTTTGATTTGGTTTGGTTTTTACGATTAAGCTTATTGAAGTAAAAAACGCTTAAATATTCTATGTATTAATCAAAGCTTAATTATACATATAGTCCAACTTAAAATAAATATAACCCAGTAAAATATAAAAAAGTCAGATCTCAAAATCATACGGTCTCTAATATAAATTGTAAGCCAAATTGAGTAACATAGTTGAACATTCTTATACAAAAAAGGTAATAAAAAAGCGACGGTGAAATAAAAGCGATTACTAGTTTAAATTTTATAACATAAAAAATATATTTTGAACTCTCTAATTTGTTCTCGTATGATTAAAAAGCTAGATAACTAATTTTTAGAAATAAAAAATATAATAAATTAAAACCTATAAATAAAAGTATATTTTATAAAATATTAAAAATAATTAAGTAATTATATTTCAGATATGTTTATAAAATAAAAAGTGATTAAAAAGACAAAGTAAATAAAATAAAACAAAATGGAAAAAATAAAAGATTAGTAACAATTGTAGATTTCGTTATTTAAGGGGTAAAAACAAAATGATCCATTCACAAAAAAACTAACTAAAAAAATTAACTTTTGTTATTAGAAATGACATAAAGCGTGATAAGTTTTTAAATAAAGGACGCTCAGTGTAATTATGAAAGCTTAAGGACCCGATCCATAATTTTAAACATATTTAAAGGATAAAATTTGTTATTTTACTCTTAAATTTATGTAAATAAAAGTACCACAAAAAATAGATTTTAAAAGTAGATTTCAGGGTTAGCATTTTACGCAAAAGAAAGAACGAAACAAGACGACATCTAATAAGTGTGTAGATTAGGAATAAATTAAAATGGATGTATGGTATATTGGAACGAGAAGATGAGCAGATCAAAACGGGTGTGCGCGAGCTATCGTTAAAAAATAAAAAAGCAATTAACATGACGTGTAATACGGCGTCGTATAACTCAAGAACAGTAAACCTAACCAAAAGCCCTAAAACCAACATTCATCTTCGTCTCCCATTTTTACTCCTGAAGAACTCCCGCTCCGACGCACCCTTCTCTCCACTATCGATCTTCTTCTTCATCATCACATCTGCAAAATCCACTTCACTCTTAACTAATCCAAGGTAACTTCTCGATCCGCTACATTTCTCACTAAATCGGTTAAACTCTTCTGTTCCCCACTCAAATTTGTAGTTTTGTTACTAAAATCTCAGGATCGAAGATGTCTCTGCGGGTTCTCAACCCTAATGCTGAAGTGCTGAACAAATCGGCTGCACTTCACATGAACATCAACGCCGCCAAGGGTTTACAAGATTTTCTCAAGAGCAACCTCGGCCCTAAAGGCACCATTAAGATGTTAGTTTCTTATTTTCATCATCCTTAGTTTCTTTGTTGTCAGTTCATTTTCACTACTGCCGTGCTATTTTTGTTCACAGGCTTGTTGGAGGGGCTGGAGATATCAAGTTAACCAAGGATGGCAACACTCTATTGAAAGAAATGGTTAGTTCTATGTTTATTTCTTGTAGCGAAAATGTTTTGTGAAATTGTGAGATTAGTGTTATTGGCACAATTTTAAGCCTGTTAATGGAACACAAATAGTCATTTTTTTTGACAGTAGAAACATGTGTATGATAACCATTAAGGTGTTTTAATGGAAATTGACATGTCGTATTGGAAAACCTGCTCGGTGGAAACATTATAAGATCCATTTGTAATTATCACATAGGAAGGATAACTTTTGCTAAAAGCAAATATGGTCAGATGCACTGATTTCATACACTTAAACCAACTATTCTGTTTCGATGTAATTTGGGTTAGTATTAGACTTTGAAACTTAGATCTATATTACTGGAGATCGGTATTCACTATCTTATTTATTATACTTGCTGCAATTTCATTTTTTCTTGAATATTGTTGCATTTACCCTATGTTTCAAGAATGAGGAATCCATATGAGATTGATGATTTACCAATCTAGGTGTTCGTTCCTCAACTCACTGAACACCCAGAGCATGGTAATAGGCTTTTAGAAGATTTCCTTGTGTTAATTTTGTTTTCACTCCCAAAGTATATTCATACACAAAACATGGATTCACCAGAACTTTTTTTGTATGTTTTGGTTGTGTCATGTGACACCATGAGAAGTTTTAATTGGTGTAGCTTAAGGTGCTATGAGCCAATGATTGACACTATATTTACATATATAGCAGGAGTGCTTTATCAATAATATGAAAATATAATATTGCTTTTTTTATGTTAGAGCTATGTTGAGATGTTTATAACCTAGAAATTGAATTTCTATAGCTACGATATAGGGTTTTTTCATTTTGCTAGATTTAAAGCATTTTGGAGTTTTAATACGAGTTTTAAGTGGGGCGGTTATTACTTATTACTAGTCCTTTTAAAATTTCACTAGGAAACTTGGTACACATTGACTTCTTAATAAAATTTCACTAAGACATCTCACTTGTGCATTTGAGAAGTCATAGGTCTTTGTTATAAAATCTAACGGTTGCTCTTTTCTTGAGCAGAAGGTTCACTATATAATATATATACATTAGTTTTTGTTTACTACGTTGCCATTCACCATCATGCGTTTTTTAGAGATTATATTTTTATATTATTTTGTGGTTACAGCAAATTCAAAATCCAGCTGGCATTATGATTGCAAGGACAGCTGTGGCACAAGATGATATTAGTGGTGATGGAACAACTTCCACGGTCATTTTCATTGGCGAGCTAATGAAACAGGCGGAGCGTTGTATTGATGAAGGTTTTTTATTTTTCTAGTCTTCTGGGTTGCTTGACAATTTAGTTTTCCGAAGATCAGTCGAGTTGCTTTTTATTATTAGCTGACTTACCACCCATTAATATTTTATTAATTGTTCAAATTGGTAGTTTTCTTGAAATTTTAAAATTAAGTGAATAATCTAATATAGTTGAAGACAAAAGTAATATGGCAACCAAAAACTGAAAAGTATGTTTATTTTGTTGCTTTTTATGCAGGGATGCATCCACGGGTTGTGGTTGATGGTTTTGAAATTGCCAAGAGGGCCACTCTGCAATTTCTTGAAAAGTTTAAGACCCCTGTAGTGATGGGTGCTGAACCTGATAAGGAGATATTAACAATGGTAGCAAGAACAACATTAAGAACAAAGGTGTTTATAACTTTTCATTCACATACTCTTTTTTTTCTTTTGGTTTAGTTATTTTTTGGTTAATTATTATTCTAGTTTCTTATTTTCTTTCCAAAATTGTTGTGCAGTTGTACGAAGCTTTAGCAGATCAATTAACTGACATAGTTGTGAACTCGGTGAGATTTTTACCTATTTAAATCTACAACATAATAAATATATAAAATTGTGTACGTTGCAGTTGAAAATAATCCTATGTTTTCTTGTATTACAGGTGCTCTGTGTCCGCAAGCCTGAAGAAGCTATTGATCTTTTTATGGTTGAGATTATGCACATGCGCCATAAGTTTGATGTAGACACTCGTTTGGTATGTTATATATATTCTTTTATCGCTTATTAAGATTCAATTAGTATTTTATTTCTATTATCTGAATATGTTGTTCAATAGGTTGAGGGCCTTGTTCTTGATCATGGGTCCAGACATCCTGATATGAAAAGGCGAGCAGAAAATTGTCACATCTTGACCTGTAATGTATCATTGGAATATGAGAAAAGGTAACATATAATTTGAATTAATCAGCTCTGAATTTGCCTTTTGTTTTTAAATAAGTTAGCCTGTCAATCTTTTGTCAGTGAAATAAATGCTGGATTTTTCTATTCAAACGCGGAACAGAGAGAAGCAATGGTTGCTGCAGAGAGACGTTCAGTTGATGAGAGAGTGAAAAAAATCATTGCTCTGAAAAACAAGGTATATTTTTTAAGTTTTTATTTCTTGGGGAAAGATGTTCACATTTAAAGTTTTAATTCTGATAAGATCTCATGGGCTCCAGGTGTGCAATGGTACTGAAGACAACTTTGTTGTTATTAATCAGAAAGGGATCGATCCTCCCTCGCTGGATCTTCTAACTAGGGCAGGGGTAAGTAACTCATATATTATATCAAAATGAAACTCTTTAATCAACCTAGAGGCTTGTTTTTTTTAACTTCTGCATTAAAACCCTGGTAATTTCATAAATTTTCAGATAGTTGCTCTTCGAAGGGCAAAAAGGAGAAATATGGAACGTTTGGTTTTGGCTTGTGGTGGGGAAGCTGTGAACTCTGTGGATGACCTAACCCCTGATTGCCTTGGATGGGCAGGACTGGTCTATGAACATGTTATTGGGGAAGAAAAATATACTTTTGTTGAGAAAGTAAAGCATCCTCATTCTTGTACAATATTAATTAAAGGTAAATTTAAGATGTTATGCTTTTCTATGCTGCTAGTTATTCTGTATTTTTGTTTCTCATTACATTTTATATGTACTATTGAAGGACCAAATGACCACACGATTGCACAAATCAAGGATGCTGTTAGAGATGGCCTGCGAGCGGTTAAAAATACCATTGAAGACGAGGCAGTTGTCAGAGTAAGTTTTACCTTTGACTTTAATTAAATTATATACATTGAAATCAGTGAAATTCTATCTTTTATGTAGCATATTTAATGTGTCAGGGTGCGGGTGCCTTTGAGGTTGCAGCTCGACAGCATTTGGTTAATGAAGTGAAAAAAACTGTTAAAGGGGTAGGTTGGCTATTATCCATACATAATGATGGTCTAATCCATATAAACTAAATCAAACATTTTTATTTATTTATCTTTTACTTTTTGGTGATTATTCTTGCGACCAGCGTGCTCAACTTGGTGTTCAAGCTTTTGCGGACGCCCTTCTTATCGTGCCAAAGACACTGGCCGAAAATGCTGGACTTGACACGCAGGACGTAATAATCTCTCTGACGGTACTTTTTCTACACCTTTGATTCTCCTTTACCTTTTATATGTTTTGTCAGTGTATCATGATCTCACTTTAACTAACTACTCAGGGAGAACATGACAACGGGAATGTTGTTGGGCTAAATCAACACACTGGGGATCCAATTGACCCTCAGATGGAGGGCATTTTTGACAATTATGCTGTCAAGCGCCAAATCATCAACTCAGGGTATGCAGATAGACTAATAGCTTAACACCATAAAAAACCAAACGCACCTTTTGGAATATTCCTGATTATGAATGAAATCTGTGTTTCTTTTCGCAGCCCGGTGATCGCATCACAGCTGCTACTTGTGGATGAGGTGATTCGTGCAGGTCATAACATGCGAAAACCAAGCTAAATGTTTGTTGCTGCAGGCTGTAACATGATTCCAAAAGATTTTGTTTTGAGATTTTGACCAAAGTAGGCTGTGTTACATTTTTAGCTGTCGATTAGTGTGCAGACAGCTAAGCTATTTTGCTTTGGTACTATTTGTTGTGGTGTTGCTTTTTATGTTTAAGCTTAGAAACATAGTTTTATCGGGTCCACTCAACCTAAACCTAGTGGTCTAAAAAAATTAAAAATATAATACGTTTTATATTTTGTAATTGTTTTGAGTTACAAAAAAGAAATTCACTTTAAGCTATAGCCCATAACTATAACCAGCAACTCTTTTAAATTATTTAGAATTATCCACTATGTGGATTTCGGAGTTATATAAGGGTGATGTTTGCATCTATATGAGAGAAGTACTAGTGAATGTATAATATGCTGAATAAGAAATGAACAGCCCGAGACAATTTTGATGTGATGTTGAATGATTACAAATGGTAAAGAACAACTGAGAGAATTTATAACAGCTAAATAGCAGTTATAACAATTCTTTTGCAAAAAAACTCAAACGATTCTAGACATCAACATTAAATAAGATATGACAAATACAATAGACGATTATGCATTAATGGTTGGATGATTGTCATGTGTGGTTCATCTGTCAAGTTTGCGTAACAACTTGAACGAGTGTTGTAGCAACGTATAAGTTGTGTGATGACGTGTTCTAATTCTATTTCAAATGTTGAATGAGAGGGGACAGAGAGAATATCAATTCAGGTCTCTTGTTTTCTGTTATCTTTTAAGTTTAATACTTATAATTTTTCTATTATAATTCAAATATTGCGTTACATAAGACAACAAAACGTGATATTCCGTCCTCAAATATTAACAAAAAAGTTTTAACAAATAACAACCTCATAATTCAAACAAACTTACAAAAAAAAAAAAAAAACAATTACGAAAGAGATATAAATGTGATTTCCTTGATACCACACACATATATATGTTTATATCTATCTATTATTATTTACATATCTTGAGTTTTGATTTGTTTTGATTAATTAAAATCTTTTTGATTTTTCAAATCCCCATAGGCAGAATAAAAATCGGCACTATCGACGGTCAGCGGCATGCAAAAGGTGGGGACCAACTCGTGTATATCGCCCCACCTCCGTGTAGCCAACTCCGCCTCCAATGACCACAGCTGTCGCCTTCTCATTGGCTTATTCCTCCTCTCTTTCACGCATTCCGCATTTATAGTTTATACCTTACAATATAAACCCATCGAATCCCCTTCTTTCATTCTCCTTCGATCAAAGAGAATCATATACACACACAAACGCTGTTACTCGCACTATCAATCGAGGTATTTTCGATCTCCTTTTCTAATTTCTGATTATAGGTCTAATATAGATGCATGTATATTGTTGGTTGTAGATTGATATGTGTGTTTCGGTTCTGTAAATCGTGTTTATATGTGAATCTGTTGGTTTTTGATTGATGTAAATTGTGTCCGTTAATTCCGTTACTTCTACTGTACAAGTCATGATGCAGAGTGTGTTGAGATTTAGTTAAGTGTATATAGCACTGTAGCTTTGTTCATAATGTATGAATCTTATTGGCACGTTTCAGTTGGTTAAATCCAGTTGTTTTTGTACGTTCATCTTTATGGAGTTGGTACAAGTTGATCTAGGAAGATCAGTTGTTTCTTATTGGTGATTGGTTTATTCTAGTGTTATAGCTTTGTTTTGTTCATCTAGATCTACTTCACGTTGATATAGGACGAACGCATTTCAGTTGACTGATATGATATGTTTGGCAATTCAGGCATATACTAAGAAATAGAATGGGATCTACGGAAGCTTCACGTGAGGATAACGTGTACATGGCTAAGCTGGCAGAGCAGGCCGAAAGGTATGAAGAAATGGTGGAGTTTATGGAAAAGGTTGCAAAGACTGTGGATGTTGAGGAGCTGAGTGTGGAGGAAAGGAATCTTCTTTCTGTGGCTTACAAGAATGTGATTGGAGCCAGGAGGGCATCATGGAGGATAATATCTTCCATTGAGCAGAAAGAAGAGAGCCGTGGGAATGAAGATCATGTTAAGCTAATCAAGGATTATAGGGCTACAATCGAGACTGAACTAAGCAAAATCTGTGATGGTATTCTGGGCCTTCTGGAATCTCATCTTGTTCCCTCTGCTTCGTCTGCAGAGTCGAAGATCTTTTACCTGAAGATGAAGGGTGATTACTATAGATACTTGGCTGAATTCAAGACGGGAGCTGATAGGAAGGAAGCTGCTGAGAACACCTTATTAGCTTACAAATCTGCTCAGGTGGGTAATTAATTTTCATTTTCACATTTTGATCTTGCTATATCTTGAGTTTATTTCATGCTCTGACTTGTAACCATGGTGCTGTAGGATATTGCTCTATCTGACTTGGCTCCTACTCACCCAATACGGCTAGGGCTTGCACTTAACTTCTCAGTGTTTTATTATGAGATTCTCAATTCACCTGACCGTGCTTGCAACCTTGCTAAGCAGGTAATTTCATTAGCATTGAGCTCTTTACTGTCACAATCCTGATATTTATCAAATTGATTACTAGTATTTACATTTGGGTGTTCCTATGTGGGATCTTGGGATTTAGTTTCTCCAGAAAGGAAAATTATTGGATAGCATAAACTGCAATTGAAGCTGTTTTACTTCTTATTTGAGCTGATCTTGCTTTATGAATGACATTATAAAAACTTTTAGCATGTGTCAATGGTATGAAAAGTGACTCGCCTCAATAGTTGACTTAACCTACTATATTACTTAATTATCTGTTGATATAAACAACTTAAATGACATAACAGTTTGTTTAATTATGATTGTGACATTGTGTTGACCATGTATAATGTTTTGAAAATTTTGATCATTTTATCTTTTCAGTGGCAAATAGCAAAATTCATTTCCATTCTGACAGTGTATGCATAGGAACTACAATAAAACACATTTTAACTTGCTGTCTTTCATCACAGGCTTTTGATGAAGCTATTGCTGAGTTGGATACATTGGGAGAGGATTCATACAAGGACAGCACTTTGATCATGCAACTTCTCCGTGACAATCTCACTTTGTGGACATCTGATATCACGGTCTCTCTCTCTCTCTCTCTCTCAACACTCACACATTCTTGCTTTTGTGTGTGTTCCCCACCTAATATCTTATACACTCACATGTCGCAAAGCTAAACATAATAGTTTACTCTTGAAATGACTAAAGTACCGTTGGCTTGAAAGATCGATTGGAATGAAACAAAATTCAAAGACACAGGACTTGCACTTGCAATTTTATGGGCATTCTTTAACACGACTAATGTTTTCTTTGTGTTTCAGGATGAGGGTGGAGACGAGATCAAGGAATCTTCAAAACCCAAGGAAACACAGTGATTGATACACAACAGTCTGTTTACTACACATCAGTACCTTATTATATGTATCCTATTATGAACGACATGTTTCAAGGACATAATGTTTGCACCATCATTCTGTGATTCTTGCACTTTAGTAGATTAAAGGCTTGTTGAAGTTCTTGTTGCTTGTGGGTTGTTATCCCCTTGGGACTGGAGTTAGTTTTTTTTCCTCCTCTTAATCAAATTCTGGATTTGTAGGCACTCTTTCATGTCTTGATCATCATATGTGTTTGGGTGGCTATTTTCTTGTGACTTTATTGGAACAATATTAAAACTTAATTATTATTTAAGAGTTTTACATTAGTTCAAACCTAACATGTATTGAGTCGTTTATGTAGATATTTTTTTATTAGCGATCCATTTTCTTTTCTAAATAAAATGTCATGTACCTTATTTGGATTTAACTTTTTTCTACAAATATGTATGTGGAAATAGTGGCTCATCACAGTCTTGAGGAGTGTGTAACGGTCGTGACGTGAAACAATATTGAAATATAATCAGAAAAGTTTGTAGTTTTAGATTTGTTCCTTCCTGTAGATGACAATAAACATCATTGTAACTATCAATTTTGATAAAGAGCTATCGTATAAAAAAATAAAGTTAGGGTGTTGAATTCTGGTGACAATGTAGAAAGTCAGGGTGTTGAATTCGGCAAAATATATATATAAGTGGTTTATAAAATTTGATAAACAACTATCGTATAAAAAAATAAAACACAAATAACAGGCACAATACTTGTTTCTAAAATACATAGAAATATACTATATGTTTGACAAACAATTTTAGACGATGATCATAAATATTTATTTACAATAAAAGTGTAATTATATTACTTTAAAAAATTACGA
Source organism: Flaveria sonorensis (assembly GCA_025506505.1). Taxonomy (NCBI): domain Eukaryota; kingdom Viridiplantae; phylum Streptophyta; class Magnoliopsida; order Asterales; family Asteraceae; genus Flaveria; species Flaveria sonorensis. The sequence continues at coordinate 28,921 of JACCIY010000823.1, forward strand.
TGACAGTTTTCAAAATCTGGATCAATTAAGTGTTAAAAAACCATAACTATAAGAAAACCACAATCCTAAGTGTGTTCTAGAGAGATTTTACAGACTTTTATTACACAAAATTTAGTTTAATAACTTTTTCATAAATTTGTTCACACCAAAAATATACATAAATTATCGTAAGACCTTTTTAATGAATATAAGAAAGCACACTTAACTTTAAACAAGATTAATACCTATAAGAATTGTCACACCCTCAAAATCCACGTGCGGGGTTTTACCGCGAGACGTGTGAACAAACCAGTATCTCAGTCATTAGTTACTCATAACGACTCTATATGAACCATTCAAACCAAACCAGAGTTTAAAACTTCAAAATATTTGCGGAAGCGTTTTTGTAAGTAAAGCAAACACAATGGTACAAAATGTAAAGTGCGCAAAACATGCGCCCAACCGTTATTCAAAACCAAGTACAGAAACCTGTTTCAATTGCCAAAATAAAATGTTTCTAACAATGTTGACCCACAAATGCTGACCCGTGAGTGCTCCTAGGCTTTTCATTAACCACGACCTGAGAATAGCATACTAAAAGAGTCAACACAATGGTTGGTGAGTTCAAAAGTTTACGTAAAACATAACAGTAACAGTTATAAAACATAAGAGTGCATTGAATTAGACAGCCAGTCTAAATTCACAAGTAATAATCGTAGTGATTTCGCGATCGAAGCTGACGACGTTTCATTTGATTGCCTCCCGTCACGACTTACTAGGTCGTGACACCATGTGTTAGGACAATATTGCATCCGTTTGACCTCGAGTCACACATGTGGAGCTTGTCAAACCCAGTAGTACTACCCAGGATTTCCCGCTAGTTCCAGTATTAACGATCGGAAAGTGTGAGGACTTTCATAGTATATCGCACTACGTTACACTATACACAACTTATAATCAATAAAGCGTTTCAGAACGAGTATGCTATCTCCCCCAAAAGATAGTGTAAAATAAAGTGGGGCATGAACTCACCTGGTGTGCACACGAATGATATTAAAGCTAACTTGAGAGAGAGAGGAAAGACAACCTTCAGAGGTTACCCAAAACACGCGAGTACATGAGTACGTGTACACAGAATCTTTAACAACACTAAGTGCTCAATAAACACATTGACCAAAGGTTTTAGAAAAACAAGACTCGTTTGACCTAGTTGACCAGTTTGAAAATTAAGTCCTTGTTTGATCAAATATAACAACTAATAATTAAACATGCTGTTCCAGAACACTGTACAAGTTGTTCTCATAATGCACATTGCAACACGTAAGACTTATCATGTTTTTCATGCTAATCCAGGTTATCATACAACGCACGTAATCCAAACCATCATACAACACATATTCTAAATTAGATTCCTTTACATCACACATTGGGTTTTGTCACTCACAACGTGCCATGTGAAGCCACTCACGGCTGCACACCCTAACCCTGCCAATCCTACAAAGTAGGGGCCTCGGATTCGCACGTATGTATGATACCCATGATCAGTATTCCACATGTAACACATATAAGCTAGACACTAGTCTTATGAAATCAATAATGATAATTCATTACAGCCCATAGCATATACACTTGCACATTTTCCAATAAAGCTTACATGTACCCATAGTTGCACCAACTAACCATAAGACCCAAACATCACAAACCAACACATTAGACATCATCAATGAGCATTCTAACATGATTCTAATACCATAAACGTGTATAACTCACAATATTCAATGATCTTCAAAATTAAAGTTTCCCTTTTGGGAAAGTAACACCCAAAATCCACCTAACACCCAAATCATTCATGAATTCACCGACATCATGCCTAATCAAGTCCATAACTATCATCTAGACACGGCCAACATCATCAAATCATCATAATTCACAAATCTCATATCCAAGAGTTTATACTTATAGCAAGGTATGAACTACATGATCAATTCATGGATTTCTTGCATCATCTACATAGATTAACATTCATACAACATCATTAACATCGTAACATCATCAATCCATCATCAATTCATCAATTCCATGCACAAAAGTTACTATTAGTAGTAAGGTATGAACAACGCATTAAAACCACAAATTTCTTATATAATTCACGTAAACTAACATCAATACAATACAACTAACATCATACAGTCATCAAACAACATCAATTTCGACATATACTATGAAAATCGAACTAGGGTTTGACCATGCTCAAAATCCATGAAAAACTAATCAAAATCTAACATTTAATCGCGTAATGATCAGGATTTGATGTTTGCTACACGTTAGAAACACTTGGAACTAGCCAAAATCGATGCTTGCTTGTTGTTTTGATCAAAATCGAAGTGTGGGTGTGTGTGGGAGGGGTCACGACCGAAGGTGAGGGGGAGGGGGATCAGGGTTAAGTTTTTGGTAATATTAAATTAAATGGTAATTACAAAATAAACCCTCTTTAATCACCTTTTGTAAAAATTGATCTTTTTAATACTTTTTAACAATCTTTAACTATAATATACAAGTATTATTAACCAATAATAATAATCATATATATTTTTCATTAATAACAAAACACATGAATTATAAATAACACGTTGACACGTTACAAGATAAAATTCATAAATAATATTTAAAATCAAATAAGCACATAAGCACAACTTAATAATCACATTATTAATCAAGTTATTATCTATTTATCATAGATAATTGTTATTAAGTCACCAACGTTCAATGACAACTAGTGTGTGCTCACGACACGTGTATGCAAGACCTAACAGAACTAACGGAGTTTGGTAACGGAAAATTACCGGATATCACAATAATCAATGAACAAAAGATTTCCTACGCATCAAAATACCACAATACTATCTTAAATCATAAGTCACTAAGGGGATTAATCTTAATGGTATTCTTATGTATGTAAATATAAAAGGGTTATGGGTTCAAGTTTCACTCCGAGCAAAATATTTCAAGTTGAGCCAGAAATTTTTCGAGTAATGAGTTTTCTCTTGAGGTGATTGGAGGTACGACCCCGACTGAGAAAAGAATAGATGAGCCTGATTAAGATACCACCTATCTTCCGATGCAAGGTCGCGCATTTACCTTTAAAAAATAGTTTATCTTTTCATGAAATTGAGGCTTAATTCTATGATGAAGTATAAAGTAGAAGTAAATTAACCAGGTGTTGTTCTAAAAATCTAAAATCATAAATTACTTGTAAAAACTTGCCTCTATAAAATACGGAAACCCCAGGGACCAGGTTACCAAAAATTCCAAAATTCAGTTGCCGCCTTCAACCCTGAAAAATTTCCCCCCTCCATTCCCAAACCGTAATTAAAAAATTTCACCACCATCCCTCCAAAACCCCTACTTAAATCTATCAATCGATACACTTCTATAAGCTCTCGCAAACTATCAGATCGAAATCATACACAAATGGCGATTGCTGCAAGCCCTAACTCCAAAGCTAACGTCTCTTCTCCCAAAGCGAACAAGAAGAAAAAGACGGTCATCAACGGTGGCGACGAGAAGGTAATCACGACTGAAATGAAGTCCGATAATCCGAGTTCTCAACTGCAGAAGAGGAACAGTAATCCAGGGGTTCGTGTTATTGGTGGACGGATTTACGACTCTCAGAATGGGACGACTTGCCACCAAGTATGTGTGATTTGATTATTATTGTCATTATGTGCTATTGTTTCAGGTTTTTTACGACTTAAGTCTGATCAGCTACTCTGTGTTTATAGTTTAAGTTTGTTGTTGGGTCTTCAGTAGAGCCTTCATCCTTGTAGGAGAGTTTGTAGCGAAGATGGGGATTGCTTTGACTTTTTGGGCCAGACCTATTGCGTCTAAAATGAATAAGTATTTGTTAGTACTAATTGTTGAAATTTGGAGTTCATGTAAGAAGAAATCTAAACACAGATAAGAGATCGTATTGTAATAGAAGGTGAACGAGCAACACATTGGCCTCTAGCCCTTTTTGGATAGCAAACTATGTTCCCGAGTTCATTTAAAGAGAGAAAAGAAAGGAAGCGGAAGGAAAGAAAAAAAGAGTTACGTTCCCGAGTTTTTTTTTTAATTGAAGGGAGATGGAAAGAAAATGAAGCCTAAAATTAATCCTTCCAAATTGGAAGGAAATGGAGATAAGAGAAAAGAAAGGAAAGAAGAGAAATGAAAAGAAAGTGTTTCCCTTCTTTTATCTAGTTAAGTAAACTAAGGATAGAAATTGAGAAGTTGAAATTTGTTAGTTCCAGTTGTGAAGTTGAAACTGCACAAGATAAATCTGGTAGGGAAATAAGTTTGGAAAATCAAGTAGTATCTATGTTTAAGGTCTGTAACTAGGAACATGTCTTTGTTTGCAAATTCCTATGCTGTGTTACAAAATTTAAATAACGGATGCTTCTTCTCTTTGTTCTGTATGTCAGTTATGATTGTGTAATCATATATCCTCTTTAGCTTATATTCTATATCTTAAAGGTTTACATACAACTTAACCAAGGTAAACGCATGCTATGTCTTAGGTTTCTAGGTTTATCATGACCGTCTCATCATCTACTTCCCTTTATCCTACGCTTAGGAATTGTTTTAACTGGTTGCAAACTATTTAATTGGTTTTCTCAATGGTTTATTTTGTTATTCGGTTGGTTTTGCATATCTTAATCAATCTGAAATTATCTGTGTTGTTATCTTTTTGAGCATTTTTTTAATCAACTGAGTCTGTCTTTGGTTAGTTGGTTCCGGTGCTTCTTATCCTGGATTGAGTTTATATTAATAGTTTTCGTGGGATTATGGAATATCATTTCAGTTAGCATTCAGTCTCGCGTTATCTCTATTATTAAGTATGATTTTTTCTTCTATTTTAACACATTGCATGTTTTAATAGTGCCGACAGAAGACCTATGCTGTATTTGTTAACTGCAAGAATCAAGCAAAGGCTAAGCCATGCTCCGTTAAGTATTGTCGCACATGTCTATTGAACAGGTTGGCTTTCTGTGCTGTGTTAATACTTTATTAAAATACATGCCGGTTATTACTTCCAAGATTTTTGAAGTCTTATGTTAAAATTACTAGATAATTGTTATATAAAGATTTAGAAATAAATTCTTGGTGTTGTAGTATATGTTATTAATGTGTATGCTACATATTTATCTAGATACGGGGAGAAAGTTGAAGATGTGGTATTGTTGGAAAAATGGGATTGTCCCAAGTGTAAAGGTGTTTGCAATTGTAGCGTCTGTATGTAAGTTTATGAAACTGTACTTTCTCTATTTATGACTTGCTAAATTAAGACCAAATCTAAGAGATGTTTTAACCATAGGAAAAAACGTGGTCATCAGCCCACTGGAATGGTTGCGCCCATGGCAAAGGCAGGCGGATTTTCCTCCGTTTCTGACATGATTGACGCAAAAGGTGCTAACAACGTTAGTAACTACAAGCGAGTGAAAGAAACAACTGCTTCGCCAAGAAAGCTAGCTGCTCCAGCAGAGGTATGGTTGAAACGGGTGTCAGGTTGGATTGGATTGACTTATGATTGCAAACCTTAGTTCATGTTAATAATAGTATAACTCTTTAAATAAAGTGATCTAGGAGGTTTTATTTACTAAAACCACAAGTTTTGTTCTATTTCCGTTTAAGCTACCTTTTTTACATTGCTGGACTTGTTAAGGATATAAGTATAACCCAAATTGACCTATTTTTACCTATAATATGTAATAATGACAGCTTACATTCTGGAAATTTATGTAAATTTTAATGCTGAGCAGGGGATTGCTAAGTCACCTAAGAATTCAGGTAAGGAAAATCTGTTTGATGGCAAGACAGATTCAAATGCAAATCCTCTGGTTTCTGTCACATCTCCTGTTGAAAAGAAACCAAAGAAAGTGAAGCGAAAAGGGTCTGAAGTTGAGCTTGATGGCAATGGTGTTTCAGTAGCCGAGACTAACCATTCCCTAGATGAGAACAACCAAAAGAAATCAAAGTCAAATGGATCAAAGGCTATAGTTGAAGGAAATTTGGTTGAGCATAAACTAAAGAAAATTAAGCGGAAAGCCCTTGAAGTAAATCTTGATGGCAACGTGGTTAGTGATGTTTTGGGAACTGAGATTAATCAAGCCTTAAATGAGAAGAAGCAAAAGAAATCAAAGGCAAAAGGGTCAGAGGAGACAACTGAAGAAAATGAAATTAAAGAAAGTAATAATATTCATGATCAATATTCAAACCAGCGTTTGGAGGATAATCAATGTTTAAAAGTTAAAAAGGATGCTTCAAACTTGTTTGAGGCGGTTATTCCTTTGCCAGCTGGAATGGAGTTGGTAGCTGTAGCTGGGGTTGATCTTCCAAAAGAAGATGTTGGTAATGCATTGCAATTGTTAGAATTCTGTTCTACTTTTGGAAAGGTAACTTCATAGTTTTATTTTATTTAGATAATATGGAATTTGAGTGTTTCTTGAATGAAGTTAATGCATTATAATTTTCCCTTCTTTTTGCAGATTTTAGATGTGAAAAAAGGGCAGGCAGAAGCAGTTTTGAGAGACCTAATTAAAGGACGAAGTACACGCCGTGGGAAATTTACCTCAGTGATTCAGTTTCATATCCAGTTGCTCTCTGTTATTCAAGAGGAATGGGAATTGGAATCAGAGTAAAGACTTATATTTTGTTACTTAATTAGTGTAGTAACGGAAAATTTTGCATCATGATATACATGTATTAATATGATGCCTGATCTTTCAGTTCACCATCTGATCTGACTCATGGAAATGATTCATGGTTGAAAGCTCTAAAAAGTTGCATCTCTGATTCAAAAGTAAAGCTTATGGACTTTGAAGACCTGACAGCTGACAGATATGATAATTTAGAATCATCGATGAAACTTAGACTCTTAGTTTTCCTGTGCGATGAAGTTCTTGAAACTGAGTAAGATTACTTTGCAACTTTTAATAATTAAAGGTTTATTTTAGCTTGGTTTCACAGTGATTGTATACTTGGAATTATCCTACAGAAAAATAAGAAATTGGATTGATGACCAAAATGTGAAGTTTGCTGAACAGAGGAAGGAAGCAAAGGAGAAACTCTCTGTTGCAAAAGATAAGGTATAAACAGTTATATGTTCGAAAAATAATCTGAATTAGTTTCTCAAATGTTTATATTCTGCTTTGTTTTTGTATATATAGGAGAAAACTTTGAAGCAGAAAATGCAGGATGAAGTTGCCAAAGCAATCATAGCGAAAGAAGGTGTTCCTCTTACCCTAAAGGAACATGATGCAATAATTTCTAAGATCAAGAATAAAGCAGCTGAAGCACATGCTGAAATGCTTGCATGTAAAGAAATGGTTCCCATTGGTAAGTTTTATTTATGTGAACAATAGATCAAAATATCATTTTAACATATCAAAATATTAATCCAATAGGTGATAGGTCTATTCATTTAAATATCATTTTTAATTTTTCCTTTAATTATCTAGTCAAAGTATGAGTGATTGACCTGTATACCTCACAATGATCATGAAAGTATGAAACACTTGGGAAGTTGTCACTCAGACCTATTTCCCAAAAATCTCAAGTATTTGTTGATTATCTAATTTAAAATTTGTCATTATGTAGATAAATCAAGGCCTGATGCTGTGAGAACAGAGCCGATTTTCAAGGACAACAAGGGGCATATGTACTGGAGATTAAAAGGGTGTTCTGAGAAACCTGGTATTCTTCTTCAAGGTGAGAATGAGAAGTAGTTTATGAAAGTTTTCATTTGCTGCTTAATGTGTCACAACATTAATTATAACTAGTACTCAACATACAGATGTAGGAACAGGGGATCATAGAACTGGAATGGTTGACAAATGGTTTGATTATGATGTTGAGCAGATGGATTTGATTGAAAAACACATAAATGTCTTAAGGTAACTCTTATTCTTTCTTTTTAGTTTTTTAAATGTTGTATTATAGAACACTGTTTTAAGGCATAAAAATATCTAAATAGTTTACAAATTTGTTTCTCGTTTTTCCCTCCAAACAGTGCAAGGTTTATTCAACACAGTTTAAGAAAAATATCAAATTAATCATTCATAATCAAAAATACTTTTGTTTAGACAAAGTTAACAGAACTTTTATTTCACAGATAATGTTTACTGATGAGTGATGAGATAAAATACTTTCAAGAGTATCACATCTTGTGAAAGCAACCCAAATACAAAAAATGTTTCATATTTTGTGGACTTTGTTAAGTATCTGCTAATGATGTTTATGGTGTTATTTTGCAGGTCACGATTTAGAAAACATTATAAAAACTAGGGGACGTGCTTGGTATAACATGGGTGTGCATTTGTTATCTCTAGGGGCCATTCTATATTCTATGTTATTTTAACGACTTCTACTGGTTGTAGCTTTATTCTGTTGTAACCTGCAGTGACTTTTGTTTATTGTCCATGTACAGTTCATGGAATACATTTTATATGATTCTTATGGATTTAAACAACCTTTTTTGTAACCTATATCATGAATACATTCAAGATCACATGGTCATGTGATGTAAGATGTTGATTTTAGAGGTTTGAATTTTCAAGGGTAACATAAACCTTACATGAAATTTGTGGGTTTACTATAGTCTGAAAAGAAGCCAGTTAGTATATAAACTTGTGAAACCTTTAGCTAATTGTGTTGTTGGAGACTTGGAGTCAACCTAGTGAGTTTTGTGGGTTGACTTGTTTACCTTTTTATATTTTTTAAAAGGTATTTTATCTCAAGATGTGAATTTACGACTTCGAGCAATGCAAAAAAAAGATATAAAATTCAGGTTTGTTTGCATACATGTTTTTAGCAATGCCTGACCAATGCTGCAAGTTTTTAGCAACCATACTTGCTTTGTGTTCACTAATTACATCATCTTTTTCTAGTTTTACTGGTACCCACCTCCAGAGTATGGAACAAGTGACTATATGCAATACCAAATGAAGGTCATTTATTCATCAGATTATGGTTGCTGCTAGATTATGTTTTTATTGGCAAGGTAAGGGGGTATGCTAAGTTCCAAAGGGTTGATTAAACACAGATATTTATTCATCAGATTATGGTTGCTGCTAGATTATGTTTTTATTGGCAAGGTAAGGGGGGTATGCTAAGTTCCAAAGGGTTGATTAAACACAGATAGAGATAACATGGGTTCGGTTTTGGATAAACACAAAATGTCATTGATGGGTGACAGGTTAGTGAGGTTACTCAAAAACAAAGAGGAGATTGCAATTGATATGAAACATCAATGCGAATTGAAATAATGAAATAACATTTATCCGATGCTAATAAACGGGAGAAGGCAGAACTAGGTTAGTATTTTGGCCGGTAAACAGTAAGGACGCAGATCAACAGTGAGCAGGTGTTGCTAATGTGAGGATCTTGTTGGTAACAAATAAAATAAATTAATTCCTTTGAGGATAAAACATAACACCTGTAGGTTCATTAACTGATCCAAGACATCACAACTGAAAATATGAATTAAACGGATGTTTTTAGTCCTTTTTCCCCCTTTTCCATGTTTGCTCTTTGCAGGGTCACTACAGGTTCTGGACTGATGCATGATCATGTTCTAATCGACTAGCAAATACAACCAGTAAACGTTTACAAACCAGCAAGAAACTTCAGTCATCAAATTTGCATAACCTAACCCCCAGGTCAAAAAAGCATTACTTCAGACAACTTAATGTTAATGTTGCTTATGCAGCACAAATAAAAACCAGGATTTCAAAAGAGGATATGTTTAGTCAACCTTTAGCATACTAAAAGGTAAAATTGTTTCTTCAAGAAACCAACAAGTTTTATAATTTATCAGCAGCAGATAGCATGAGGCTGAACTTTTGGAAAAGTAATGTCTTATTATTAACAAACCACACCTTTTAAACTTCTGGCAAGTCTATCCTCCCATTGTTGACACAAGTCCCAGAAGCTCAAGCTCCATGCAATTAGTCACAAATTGGCCTTTGATGTGTTCAGGAGCACATAACTTCCTTAGGGGGCATGAACTGTTGAGAAACTCGCTCCTGCTCACTAAAGACTTAAACAGTACTCCACAAATGGGTTCCATAACATTCTCTGTTCAGAGGTAAAATACGAACATATATTAATTAATTAGTTTTCATGGCGTTGAACGTTTCCAAATAAAAAGTCCATGTTTATGTTCTAAATATTTTATTTTTAGATGCCAAATGATTCGTATTTGAACATTAGGATCAATACCCACATTTAACTACATAAAATTATCCCTTTATCCCATCCATAATGTACACTTTCCTTTTATTAGGATACACCTTCTCAGGAGAAGTTCCCATGTTAAAGTTGCAAATGTTTATGATCATCACTACCAAAATACTTAAATACCTTGATCTATTGTCTTTATTGAAGGTGTTTTAGATAATTTAACAAAACGGAAACAATATTTACTACTGTGCATGGAATCAAATGTCGTAGAAATGTAGAATAAAAACTAAACAATTTTGTTTTTTTAGGTAACCTAACCCGCTATCAGAAAACTCACTTTGGAGCCAATACCTAACCAACAAGATTAGTAATACAAAATATTTGTCGAATTTGAATCTTTAAATCACTAAATGTTGATATCTAAAACCAAAAGTCAACTATTTTCCGAGAGAGAGAGAGAGTACAAAGAAATAAGATGGGTGTTTTGGCCTGATGACATGAATATTTAATATGGGAGGAAGTATTTCATCCGTACCTTCAGGAGCACAGTGTTGACAGAAACATTCACACTATATGTAAGCATAAGAGACAACTGAAGCTCGTGATTGGTAAGATATAACAATGAGATAATGATGATTGGAAGAGAACAAATGGCATCCACCTGCAAAGGTATAAATCATATATAGTAGTAAATCAATCATGTGTCCAAATAGCAATTAGTTCAATCTAATTTAATGACAAGGTATGATTCAAGATCATCAACAGCTTAGTGTTTTTAAGCTTAAAAATTTGTTTGAAGCCTTAATTTATGCCATATCTCGTAATAGTTTGCAAGAGTGAATGGTTACCGAAAAAATGGCAAAAGTTACTTCTAATGGTAATTGATGAGGCTAACGTAGAGAACTTACTCTTTGAACAGGAAGATCAATCAAGGAATTTCATAAGCGGAAAAAGTCATCAATGTGTGATTGAAGATATACGCCCTGAAAATTCCAAATTCGAACGAAAAAAGAGAGAATAAGAAATTATTCTACCAGAAAAAAGCTGAAAGGTCACTTATGTATCATGCTTACGAAGCACATGAATAATTACTATAAACCGAATATGAAATGAGCATATACCAGATTGGAAAGAAAATCAGCATCATTAAGATATTGCATAAGCAAAGATGTTATTGGCTGCAAAAATAGAAAATAAAATGGAAATCAATAGAAAATTAACAAATTAGCACTAAAAAAGGTGAAAACAGAGATAATATCAAAATTTTGAATATTAATAGATTCATTTTAAAAAGATACCTTGTCCAAGCAATAATATTGCATTCGCAGATAAGGGGATAATTTGTTGAATCTTTTCACTTGTAAATATCACTTGAGTGGCTGGCCAAGAGCAAACAATTCAGAATCACAGAAAAGGAAACCAACGTATTTCCTTATTAAAAATAAAGGGGGGGGGGGGGGGCAGAATCTCATTAAGCCTCCTCTCTATCTCCTGGGATAGAACTATAGAAGTAAGGTTGGCCTCATGTCACCCTCTCCAGACCCTACTCAGTACTCAATACTGGAGACATTAGTTTGTTTAGAAACCAACGTGTACAAATTACAACATTCATATCAATCTCAATTATTTAATCTGATTAAAATCAACTGTCAACATCAACAGTCCTGATATGCATGTTGTTTAAAACACAAACTACTAAACACCTTCTAAGAATGTATGTCACCCTCCCCAGACTCTACTCACTACTGTAGACGTTAGTTTCTTTAGTAAAGGAAACCAACGTTTACAAATTACAACATTCATATCAATCTCAATCATTTAATCTGATTAAAATCAACATCAACAGTCCTGATATGCATACTGTTAAAAACAAAAACTACTAAACGCCTTCTAAAAATTTAAGAATTCAACTGAAAATAACGCCATTGATGGCGCCTTGTTATCATAACTAGGGTGCATAGACAAACCGACAAAGGGAAAGGAAAAAGAACCATTTATGAGCATTAACTATCAAACACAATCATAGGGAACAAAACAAAAATTACAACTATGATCATCGAAAGAGTAAACGTTATGAGATAAATATGTACTAAAAACATCCCCCCTGTTATAGAATCTTTACTAAAAATAATACCTAAGTTGTCCTACATACTTCTTCAGGCAATAACAGAATGAATGACTAGCGAACAAACTAGATACATCATAAAGGGCTAACAAAGCTGATGGAATCTATCAACAAAAGTTGTGAAACTCATTATTGAGAAATTCTCAGAAAAATCCATTTAAAAAGCTTAAACAAGGAGTTTAATACCTGGATTTTGAATCTTTTCTTCGATGTCATTCGTGTCATTTTCATTGGTGGCAGAATCCGCATCAGATACAATTATAGCATGTATGGTATAGTGTCCATCTGATACCCAAACAGTTTGAGCTTCTGCAATTTAGGAAGAATATATGCAATAGAAAACCATAACTTCACCATTTCAATCAAGTGTCCGCACTGTAAACAAACAAAGCTGCATCGTGTTTTACATTAAAGACAACAAACATACTTGTAGAATCATCAGCAAGAACTGCTAGATTCTGAACTTTCATGGCGAGAGTCAACTTCTTCATCTCATACATTGATTCTGATCCAGAGATATTACTGGATAACGATAGCAGGTACAGTTCTCCAACAGAGTCCACAATCAGAAACTTATTACGGGCTAAAAAATGGATGGAAATCGCCTTTATCATCAATGTCATTTCTGACGATTTGTAATCCTCAAACTCTTTGCTCTTAAATGACACAAATCGAGTTCCACCTTCTTGAGAGTTTTGTTTCAATTTCATAGGCCCCAACTTTGCTGTCATTATACAATGTGTGAGCAGACAAGACATTGCTATTGATGACACGCAATAATAACACATTTACGTCATCTACAGTAATGCATAAGTATGAATCTAGATTCATATTGATCAATCCATAACCCTGATCTTCAATAAAAGCAATAACTAACAGTATTAATAACATTTGCAGCTAATATATAAGGTAAGCAAACAGAATATCAATATACCAGAATTATCATGATGTTTCACAATCTTTTCTTCTATGTTACCATTGACATTCATGTTATTGCTGCTACCACCAGTTACTTTTCCAGATTTCACATACAAAATCGAGCTTCCATTGATGCCTTGAATCATCCCATTCATCAAATTAACCTTCTGAACCTTCGATTTATCAGACTTCTTGATCCGACCCTTCACAAGGGGCCTCAACGGAAAAACCCTAACTCCATTCTCTTCCCCCAGCATCAAAAACCCTACAGAAACAGTAATCGAATACACCGGCAAATCGCAATCGATCACCGCACTCTTCATCAACTTCACCACATCTCTCTCTCCCACAACCTTCACCGCGAAAACCCAAACTTTACGCTCAGAAACAGAGTACATCGCGAAGACATTAATCGACGCCGCGAGCTTAATCGAAACACCATGATTCACCCTAAACAAAACCCCTAATTTCCTTTCATCGAAAGTCAGATCACTCTGATTGCAAATTACCCTAACCCTAGCGAATTGGTTGTCAGATCGAAGCATGTAGAAACGAAGAAGTATCGAGCTTCCAGCGAGATGAGGAGACAAGACGAGGAAGATAACACGAGAGATGTCCTTCGACCGGAGGCGGAGGAAGGCGGCGGCGGATGAGGGCGGAGATACGAAGGTGGTGGCGGTGGCGGAGGGGAGCGGAGACGGAGAGAAGGGGGAGATGCAAGGGTATAGAGAGAAAGAGGAGTCAGAGTGCATGAGAGCAAGAGATAGAGATGTGGGGTCGTAGAGGACGGCGGCGGTGGTGGTGGTGGCGGTGGCGGACGGTGGCGGAGAGAGGCGGAGCTGCCGTGCCTGAGTAAGAACAACCATCAGAACGGAGCCACCAGTGAAGTAACGGAGTACGACGGTGAGTTAACGATGAACTAACGGCATTATAAAGTCAACTAATGTTCTTGAGAGGGTTTGATTTGGGAACACGAAGGTAAACATGAGTTTTCATATATTTTTGTCTGCTAGTAACGTATCCATACGGCGCGTGCGACACTTTTTATTATGGTATTCGTATCTGGTTAGTTTTATATTTAAAAAACTGAATTCCTTTTTTTAAGCATATTGTAACAACATGAAAAAAATGGTATATAATTAAAGATACAAGGGTCTAAATGTAAATAAGTTTAAAGTTCCACTTTTTTAGTAGCGTTAAAAAGACATAATTACCTTTGTTAAATTGATTTTTTAGGTTGTACCTTGTGCTTAAAATTTACAAATCTCTTAATTGTGGCCGGAATCCTTCCTTCGTGCATTATAATATAGTATAGATAAGGAAGAGGAGACCCCATTTGTTATTTTTTAGAGTTAATTACGCAAATAGTCCCTATGGTTTATTGAAAATAACAGATTTGGGTACTAAGAGTTTTTTGTAATAAATTTGGGTATTGTGTTTTCAATTTGTAACGAGTTAAGGTATCAATACTAACAGACGTTAACTTTTCTGTTAAACCTAAGGACATTTTTGTCTTTCCACTTTACAAGGACTACTAATGTATTTTTAGGAACTATTTGTGTCATTTAGTATATATAAGGGACTGGGTGTAATTTAATACACACACACGCACATACATATATATATACATACATACATATATATATATACATACATATATATATACATATATATATATATATATATATATACACATACATATATATATATATACATATATATATATATATATATCCACCACCACCGCTAGCCCACACCGCCGGCCACCACCACTAACAGCCCCCACCACCCCACCACCACCAACAGCTCCCACCATCAGCCACCATCACCAACAGCCCTAACCGCCGGTCACCACCCTCTCACATCGTTCTCACCACTACCATTTTCTTCAACTCTTTAAATGAAACAACAACACCTTCAACATCATTTTCATGTTCGCATCATTACCACCATCACACAATCCACCGCCGCTTCATCTCCACTGAACTACCACATCTTTATACAAGCCCCAAAACCAAGAATCCCTAATTGGGTTTTAGGGTTTTAAGAAAAAGTTGAGGCGGGGGGAACCGACGGTGTGCTTGCAACTGGTTGTGGTGGTTTTGTCAAATCGGTGGGGCGGACGAAATGGTGTTGATGGTGACCGATGGTGGTGGCTAGATGGCGGTGGTTTACCCTTTTGATGAGTGGGGGTGTTGGCCGGTGGCGGGGGCTAGGGGTGGTGGCTGGTAGTGGGGGTTGGGGTGGTGGTGGCCGGCAGGGGGGCTAGGGTGGTGGTGGCCGTCAGTGGGGGCTGGGGTGGTGGTGGCTGTCAGTGGGGGCTGGGGTGGTGGTGCCCGGCAGTGGGGGCTGGGGTGGTGGTGTCGACAGTGGGGGCTGGGGTGGTGGTGCCGACAGTGGGGGTTGGGGTGGTGGTGCCGACAGTGGGGGCTGGGGTGGTGGTGGCAGGTGGTGGAAACCAGTAGTAGGTATCTTGTGCATTTATATATACACACATTTATATATATCTATATATAATTATACAAACAATTTTTTTTATGTATTAAATGATATAAACAGTCCTTGTAAGGTAAAAAGACGAAATTACCCTTACATTTAACAGAAAAGTTAACGTTTGTTAGTGTTAATACCTTAACTTGTTACAAATTGAAAACACAATACCCCTACCTGTTACAAAAAACTCTTAGTACCCAAACCTATTATTTTTAATAAACCACAGGGACCATTTGCGTAATTAACTCTATTTTTTAAAAGGCCCTCAAGTATCAAGGGTTTCAATTTTGAGCACAAATTTATGAGGCATGTTGAGTTTTTTTAGACCATTTTACTTGTTTCTTTCGGATTGTAACAATTGTTTGTGTTCATTTCTTATGTTTAAACTGATAGATAAACAAACATAAACTCATAAATCAATGAACTTTTTTTATTTGTGTATGTTTATGTTTTGTTTGGTAAACCGCTAACTACTAAAAACATAGATATTTGTAAACTTGTTCGTGAAAATTTGAACTCAGGATATAATAATATGCTGCAAATTTAGGTTTTCCCAACATTTATTAATTGAGCATTTTTATTTGGTGTTCTCAGTTATTAAAAGGTCGATACTTATAAAAAAATCGATGAGATCTAAGTAAGTAGTAGGATAATATAGTTGACATATCATGTGGTGCTATCCTCTTATGTCATACCATGGATACATTGCTTGATGGTTATGAATATTATAAAGATTGGAACGAAAAATATGTTGTTAAACGAAAAAAAAACAGTTAACATGTTCATTTAGTTAATGAATAAATACATGTAAAGAAACTCCATACTAAAATACTAAATGGTTCATTTATAGCCTAATTTTAAATAATCAAATAACTTAGTAAAACCTAATCTTTATATTAATATGTGGTGGACTATCATTCCATTAACCCTAATTTGCCACTAATTTTCAACTCTATTTGTGGTACCTTTTATTTGAATAAGAAAATACTACATATATCAATATTAAAACTAATAATTTTTACTAATCATTTTATTTTTAAGATGAGAGGCTAAATGCACTCTATCGCTTAATTCTTAGTATATTGTCCTTGAAAATGTCAAATCAAAAGAATCAGTTTTGTCTTTTAGTGTGAAATATGAGAAATATAACAGCAACAGTGGTAGATTTCAGTTCTTTAGGCTTTTGTCGTTGTGTGCAAGGAATTAGAGCTTTAGTCCATGTTGTTCACTTGATCATCACATTTTCGTTTGTCAAAGAGAAGGATATTTGGTTTTTAGTTAATTTATATTTTTTTTTTTCAAACATAAAAGTTATTACGTCGTCAATCCTACAAACAAAAATTGATCATCTAGTAGAAAGTATGAATCATAGCTATACTTTCTCGAACCTAAAGATAAAAACTGAAATTCAAACAAACCACGTAGATGGTTCCTTTGATTCACTATATTGTTTGTTTGTTAAAAGAAAACACAACTTTCTTTATACTTTTAGTAAAACATAAAATTATTTATTGATAATGCTCTTTCAGAAAGCCCAACAAAAACAGACGCACCAATCCATCACTTTCTCGTGTGGACCTTATGCCTCACTTTTTCGCTTTCACCTCTCAAAGTACAACCCATAAAACCAAACGTACAACTCAAAACACCACTAAAATTACTCAACTAAAACTAAACATCACCATCGTCACTTTAACTAATCACTGTAATTAGGAGCTGTAGCCCCAGCTTCAGCAGCCTTCGCCGCCGGCGACGCCTCCACCGCCGGCGACGGCGGAACAGGTGTCACCAGCAGCTCCGACGGCAGATCAGCCGATAACCCCTGCAGATAAAAAGTGTAAAACAGCTTAAACGGAAACACCAGCTGCTGAAGCTTCACTTGACCGTACGCTCCGGCGAAAACACCGGTGCCGCCGGTGACGGAGAGGTAGGTATCCTCCGTCGTGACGTAAGCACCCTGCACCGATATCTGCCCGTAATCCCCCAAATGGAAGCTGTAAATCGCCTCGTATCGATCGCCTTTTGTCTCCGGCATGTTCTTGATCAGAATACAGATTCCGGCGGTGATCCCTAATCGTGTTTGAAGATCCGCACTGTAAACCTGCATCGGATCGTTATTAAATGTTTCAGATCTCCGGTGAAGTGAAAAACGAACAAAAACTTTGAAAGATGAAAACCCAAAATCGAAAGATGATAATATTTACTTTGTTGGTGAAGGGAACGAGATCACCGAGGGAATTCACGGGTTTTTGACCCAATCGGAGATACGCAGGGCTACCACGGTCTCTTTCGTTGATCTCATACACACACAGCTGATGAACTTTCGCTACAGATCATACAGAATCATCAAATTACTCAAAGGTTCAAAACCCTTGACGACAAATTAGTCATCAAATTAGTATTTTACTTACTGGGTCTGGATGAATCTGATGGGTTGATTTGGCTCCTGACGGTGAATGATCTCCGGCTGCCGGAGAGACTGACGCCGGTGGTCAGTTTCTGAGAGAAAACAGGAGCGATTGAGGTTTTGAATGAGAGGAGATTCGCCGGAGCTCCGGTGGTGCGTGATAGCTTGAGATTTGAAGGGATTGATAGCAGAGAAGCTGAAGCAGAAGCCATTGAAGCAATCTCAAGTGTTGTTGATGAAGTGGTGATTGTGATTTGAGATGTTAATGGTGGATAATATGATGGTGGTTTGTGTATGTATGTATATGTGAATGTGTGTGTATAATATGATGGTGGTTTGTGTATGTATGTATATGTGAATGTGTGTGTATATAGGAGGTGGTGTGGTGGTGGTGGAGAGTAGGTGGAGAGTGGGGCCGGAGAGTGGTCGGAGAATTAAAAAGGGGATTTTCTTTGGTGGTTTTAATGTTGGTGTTTATTAATGTAACATGAAATGTTGACCACGTGAAGTTTGAATACACGCTACAACCGGCCAATTTACGCTTGACAATATTTTTATAAGTTGGAACACATTTTTTTAAGCTAAAGGTTACTCCACGCCACGTAAGATGTTGTTTGACCGTGAGATGACTCGTATTGTATGTATACCTTCACGTTTTGAATAAAACTTACATCAAATATTGTAATAGTACGTTTGAAGTTTTACAAAACATCAATTTGTAAAAGTTGTGGAGGAAAAACAAAAAACAATAGTTTTTAGTGTGACATGTGTTATTTTCTAGTTGGTTTAATGGAATTAAAAAGTTATGACAAACTATAGAGTTTAAGTTGAAGGGGGAAAACAAAATAAAAAGAGTCCTAGAGAGTTGTATCTTCTACATAAATGATATGCAACATGATAAGTGTTGGTTTTTATTATTATCATACATTGGAACTTTTATAGCGTTAGAAATATCATTCATGCTATGTTAAATGTGCTTTTTTTTTTAACTTTTAAGATATATGTTACTTAAACTTTTGTATATATTAAGAACCTCAAGTTTTAAGATGTCATACAAACACTTTGATAATATATACTTTGTAAATCTATTTATTTATGTATTGTCATAAAGTGGTTTTATGTTATGTTTCTTAAATTGGTATACATCGCACTCTCTAGTTTTTGGCTTCAAAACCACCATCGTCCGACAACAGACCGTAACTGCCTCCTCCATGACGGTCTCTCTTCTCCCACATACGAATTCCCTTTCGCCATCATCCTTTCATGTCTTTTAATTTGTTTATATCTTTCGAAGCTAAACATGTGTAATCAAGGCAAGATACATATGTCATGTAATGGTGTATGAGTGGTTGTTGTTGATGTTCATTTATTTTGATCATTAACATATAGGTAAATAATAAAAGTCAATTTTTATTACATGTTATGTTTTATTTGAATGACAGATTATAGGTTAGAAGTCAGTAACATCAAATTAGTAATAATTATTAATGTTAAAGTTTGAACCGTAAATCTTTAAAAGAGACAAAAACTTTCACCTCATCCTTGAACCTTAAGCCCAAAGTTTAATACATTTTACTATGTTTGTTTGATTTTATCTCCATGGGGTATTCTTTAATGCAATATTATAAAAATAGTCCAAAAACATATTACACGCAAGTGAAATTTTACGTTTGAGAAAAGTATATATACATTTGGAAACATGATTGAGCCTTAAACACTCTTTACGATAAACCAATTAGGTAAATACTAAGTTATTTCGTATTAGTTAAAAGTATAATTTTGATTTCATATTAGAAAATAAAATACTAGTATTAAAACCCCATTTAACGGCATGTGCGTAAAATCATAATAAAAAAATTACTTTGAAATGTTGTTGTGAACCCGGATGTTGAAAACGGTGCGGGCATAAGATCTTGAAAAAAACTAACATCGAAACGTTACCATAAACCTGCGAGTTGAAAGGGTGAGGGGTGTAAGACCATGCAAGAAACTAACGTTGAAACATTGTCGCTAACACGCTAAATAAAAAGACGATAAAAATCAACGTAACTAGAAAACTAAAATAAAGATGACACAAAGGAAAGAAAAACATATTAAAACACAAAACACTATGTATTAAATAGTTATACACAAACATATGTACGACCCCTTTATGTATAAAAAAGTTGTATATACAACCTTTTTATTCATAAAATAATTGAAAATTAGTATTATATAAATTGTACCCATAAAGAAGCGCGGAGGGTATGTGATCTCGTGAATCTAACTTTCCTTTATCTTATTTTATTTTAAACATTTGCTTTATAAGTATAAAAATATGAATCATTTTAATCAAAATTTAATTTTGTGAATTTTATATCTTAATCAGAATCAATTTTTATATGAATTTTCATATCTTAATTAGAATCATTTATTTATTTAGAGTTAATTACATAAATGGTCCATGTGCTTTGTTTAAAAAACAAGTTTGGGTACTAAGGGTTTTTTGTAACAGGTTATGGTATTATGTTTTCAATTTTGTAACGAAAATCGGTATTAACACTAACGGACGTTAAATGTTTTGTTAAATTTAAATAAAAAGACTATAATACCCTTTCATAGACTATTTTTGTAATTTTATATCTTTGATTTATCCAGGGACCATTTCTGTAAAGAACTATAACTTAAAAAAACCAACCCTCCCCCTTTCCCCGTCGGCCACCAACGCCACTAGTTAGCCACCATCACCACCACCTACTGTCACCATCCAACTACCACCGTCAGCCACTTCCTCCTTTCAACCATCATCGACCGCTTCCACCGGCATTTCAATATCATACTAAAATCTAAAACAAATACACACACCCTAATTAGATTTGGTCCTCAACTTAGCAATGGTTATAAGAAATCTGTTTGTCCTTCTGTTGTTCACAATAAATCGACATGCTCACAAGAAATATGAACCCTAATCGAGATCTGTACCACCACTGAACACCCACGCACGACCACCGCACCACCCCAAATTAGTTTGTCTTTCTGTTGGTGCACTGTTGCCCAATCACCGATGCTATTACAGGGAAAAAGGAAGGTGGATTTGGTGAGACGATGATGATGGTGTGATGGCGGAGGCGAAGATGATGATGATGGGGTGATGATGATGATCTTCTGATGATGGTGATGGTGCGATGATGCAATTGATGCTAATAGCTAGCGGTAGTGGTGGTTGTTGGTGGTTGTTGGTGGTTGTGGTGGTTTTTGGTGGTGGTCGTTGGTGGTTAGTGGTGGTGGTATATATATATTGTGTGTGTGTGTGTGTGTATACGACACAAACACACAAACAATCCCTTGTATATATCAAATTTCATAAACAGTCCCTTTAAGTTACATTAGTAGTCTTTAGAAAGTGAAAAGACAGAAATGTCTTTAGATTTAACAGAAAAGTTAACGCCTGTTAGTGTTAATACCTTAACTCATTACAAATTGAAAACACAATACCCCAACCTGTTACAGAAAAATTTAAATACCCAAACCTGTTATTTTGAATAAACCACATGAACCATCTATGTAAT
Source organism: Flaveria sonorensis (assembly GCA_025506505.1). Taxonomy (NCBI): domain Eukaryota; kingdom Viridiplantae; phylum Streptophyta; class Magnoliopsida; order Asterales; family Asteraceae; genus Flaveria; species Flaveria sonorensis. The sequence goes on from JACCIY010000823.1 coordinate 50,609, forward strand.
TAACTCATTTATAAACATATTTAAATTTAAATCATCATAATTCTACTTTTCTTTAATATAATATCCATTTGATCATCAATATCAACATTTGTTTTAAACAATGATATGAGTATTCAAACTATTCTCATTTTGACATCAACTTCTTACTGATTAGTTCCATGAAAAAACCTCATCATTCTCCCCCACTCAATTTGAACAAAAGCAACAACACGATCCACCATGTGTTTTTATATTGCACACACATGAGTGTATGGGTGTTCCACGTTTGAGACATGTGGGTTTCGAAAATGGATTAATGACCCTACAACTTTTTTAGGACCCGATATATAGATACCCAAGAATGCGATATGGGTCATGTATATGTGTCGTATGGTGGGGTCATATAAAACTATATGAGACGTATAACTCATCTGCAGCCCCCTGAATTTTCAGTGTCGAATTTTACTATACACGTCGTATAGCACGATATGGGTCCTATAAAGGGTTGTAATATTAGGACCATTTTCTTTAGAGTAAATTACACTTTTCGTCCTTTAGGTTTGTAGCAAATTTCAGGTTTCGTCCTTAAACTAAGGAAATTACAGTAAACATCCTTTACGTTTAAATTTTATAACAGTTTACGTCTTTTACGCTAACGGACGTTAATATTTTCAGTTAAATCTAGTAATGTGCAATGCACGTGAGGGCAAATTAGTCATTTCATCTTTAAAAATAAAAAATCTAGAAAAATTAGTACTCTTTTTTTTTCTTACTTTAAAAACTATAAACTACCACCCTCTCTCTCTACCCTTTATCATCTTCACCCAAAATTCCAGCTAGCATCACCCAAAATTTCCGGCCAGCTCCACCGAAATTCCGTCTGGTTACTTCATTGCTCATCTACCGTAGCATCAACACCACCACCATCAGTCTCATCATCGCTCCTTAGCTGATTGCAGGTGCTTTTCGTGATAGGCGGTGGAGATGCTTAGATCTGTTTAAGGGCAGGGGATGGGTCATGGTGGTGGTGGAGGCCGAGTGAAGAGAGAGAGAGAGAGAGTATGTGTGTGTGTGAAAGAAGGTTAAGGCCACCAGAGTAGGCGACGGGTCGGGGTGGTAGTGGTGACCGAGACCATCGGAACAAGGGATTGGTAACGATGGTGGTGGTGGCTGAGTGAAGAAAGAGGGTAAATGACGGTGGAGACCACTGGAGCAAGGGATGGGTCGGGATGGTGGTGGTGGCTAAGTGAATGGAGGTGGAGTTCACCGGAGCAGGGTGGTGGTTGACTGATTGGTGGTGGCCGAGTTTAGATGGTTGCTGGCAAATTTCTTACGTGACCACACCACCACCGGCTTCTTCATCCAAACCCACCCCTTCCCCCATCTTCATCATCCATGATATATATACATATATAGAAAGATACAAACAGATAGATATAGAGAGATAAGGCAAAAGGAAGAAGGTATTTCTTTTTTTTATTGTTATTTTTTTATCAAATTACAAGATTAGTCTTTATCAGGATAAAAAGACTAGAATACCCTCATGTGCAAGTCACATGACTGGATTTAACGGATAAATTTAACGTCCGTTACAGGAAATGATGAAACCTGCAAACCTTTTTAAACATAAAAGATGTTTACTGTAATTTCTTTAGTTTAAAGACGAAACCTAAAATTTACAACAAACTTAAACGACGAAAAGTATAATTTACTCTTTTCTTTATTACGTCCAATCATTTATGTGTACTATAATGTTAAAAAGATTCCAAGATATTTAATGCATTAATATTATTGTTTTCCTTTTTTTAATGTTTGAATGTCACACTATCAAGGGTTTGCTATTGTCAAACCTCAAGAGTGCCCTTGAAAAGAATAAGTTAATTATGTAGTAAGCGGATAAAGTGGAACAATAATAAATAGAATGTAATGATGACAATTATAACGATAAATGGATGGTATCATACGTAATTACTCACAACTGGAAATTAATATATTAGAGTGGTGTATGAGTCGCTAACTTATATACTAAATTTGTGATGGTGTGAACGTTAACACTAAATATCAACCAAACATATACATAATTCCATACGTACCCTTAATAATATAACAACAGAACGTTTTTGAAGCACAAATAAGAAAAGTGGTAGTGACATTATTAGGTGACAAAATAAAGAAAAACATATCATAATAGTATCGTACTGCCACCATAAACAAATATGTGAGATGTTAATATTCTATGTGTTTAACTGTTTAAGCGTATCAATGCGACATATACATGAGACGTCAAACGACATAATAATATCATAAAAGATATTCACTAATGATTAGTTAATATATGGAAATCATAGTTTTAATCATCTTCTAAAGTATCCGTGCTGCCAGGAATTCATAATGAATAGGGGATAGCTTGGTAAAAAATTGTGTCCTCTCCAACCAAATTATTGTGTGTTTAAATTTTATGGTGTACAAGTTGAATGAATATTCTCTTGGTGATAAGAATTTATGTTAAAAAAAAAAAGTATGGATAACAACACCCCCCTTAAGCCATAGTAAACTTACATTTTACTAGATAGTCATGAAACCTTAATGGTAAGTTATACTTATATTAGATTCATATATTGGTTATATAGCTTTAAGCTTGTTACCAATATCCTAACTTATTGGACAAATTCTGCTGATTCTAGAAATGTACATGTGGGCTGAAAAATGGGCTTAAATATTAGACTAAAAGTCTCGGCCCAACAAAAGACGGTGCCTAGGAAGCAGAAACCTTTTATACACACATGTATCATACACATAACGAGACCTTAGAAGTCTTTGACTAATTTGAATGCAGTTTTGGGCGGTTATAATTTCGAATACAAAATAGTTTTGTATTGGCAAGATAAACTCCATTTCTTGTGTAATGTTTCTAATCTATTCATAGACTAGGGTTTTTCTCTTAAATAAAGACTCCAAATCTAATGTACTCACAAGTCTTCGATGGTTGTTGACCACTTGTTCAAAATTGTGAAGATTTCTAATTAATATTACGATTCTCGGGAATTCAAATAATCTTCCCAGCCTACTTTTTCTAGCTTCTCCGTCTTTTCCAACACTGTATCTCGTGCGTCTTCTTGAAATTGCGCCATTCTGTTATGCCCACGGGGTCAATATAATCAAGATATTGTGCTTGAGTGACTTTACAATGCTATCAAGCGTGAGTGCGTGTGTGACAATTACTTATGAACGAGTCGATTTTATTGTGTTTTATCTTGAACGTTTTGAATGAAAAACAATATTATTTAAAAAAAGAAAAAAAAGGCAGGTTGAGCAGCTGAAAGTCCATTAATAAATAAAGACTTGAGACTTTCATATTGATAATTATGTTTTTATAATCATAATTAAAGAATTGAGTTCTTATAAAAAGTTTGATAAAAATGAATTTACGTGCTGACCCAGACTAAAAAGAACAAAGATCTATATACATATGCAGAGAGAGTGAGAGAACCTTGCTTGGAGGGCAGTATCAGCCACCCCTAACATTCTGACTGCCAATAAGCCTGCATTAATGGCATTGTTTATCGCAACCGTTGCAACAGGAACACCTCTCGGCATCTGCTTCACCCAACAAAATCCCAGTTGATGAATATTTGGGTTTAAAGAATTACTAAGGGGTTGTAAAATATAATAAAGAAGTAATCAAAAATCTAATCTTTCAACAGAAAGACTGCTACTTTTTGGTTTCAATGTGAAAAATCAGAAGCAAATAATGTGACATTGTTTTGAAACGAGTATTATCTCCCCTGGGTATTATTAGAAATAAAAAGTAGCTAAAAAAAGAAAAAAAATTGAATGGGTTGAGAGTCACCCAAATTGCGTTCTTAATGCATAAAACCTCATTCTTCATTAATCCAAGCAATTTATTAGAAAGATGGATAACATAATATATATGGTACTTACCTGCACGATGGAGAGAAGGGAATCGAGGCCATCCAATGTTGAAGCACGCACAGGAACACCAATCACAGGTAAGGGTGTCAAGGCAGCTACCATACCTGACCGCAAGTTGAAGTATTAATATTTCTGCTTTATACCATAATTGATATTATTGTTAGTTTGGAAATGAAAAATGGAAGCGGGGGATAAAAACCTGGCAAATGGGCAGCGCTCCCGGCACCAGCAATAATAACCTGAATACCTCGTTCTCGCGCAGATGTAGCATAAGAAAACATCAGCTCAGGTGTCCGGTGTGCTGACACTATTCTAACCTGCATCATACTTCTAATGTATAAACCTTCTATATGTATCATCCCAAAAATCAGATAAATATAGGTTCAAAAGAAACAGGTTAAACGTGTAAAATACAATTGAAAAAATTACTTAAAAAAGGGGTCAAACCTCACCCAGAGTTTATTATCAAAATTTAAAGCATAAAACCTCATAGTTCATTTTATCCACAAAATAATATTAACATAGGCTTAAAAAGAAACAGGCTAAACATGTATAATAATAAAAAATTACTTGAAAGAGAACAGATAAAAACTCGACGAAAGTTTATTTAGTGCAATAAAACCTTCTATATCATTTTATCCAAGGAATTAAGACTACTGAAATATTGTAATTTTTGTAATCCTATTTGGCATGTTATTATTATAAAGAAATCAACTAGTTTGGCAGAAGGTGTTTCAGGTCAATCTGACCCATTTTGACCTGTAAGAAATACTTGTTTTGACAGATTACCCAACCCACCCATTTTGCAAGCCCTACCCAAAAAGGTTAAGAAATAACCTCAGCAGACACATCAAACTCATTCAAAACCTTGGCAGCATCTTTCATCACAGGAAGATCTGAGTCAGAACCCATTATGATTCCAACTCGTGGACCAACTGTGTCAAGCAGATGACAGCATTATGATTATATTTATGAATTAACAGAAAATTTGCCAAAAAAAAAAAGAAGAAACTGTTTTTAACAAACAAACCTGGAGTCTCCTCTAAACTTTCTTCGTTAAGAAATGATTTAACCTGTGCTTCCACAATGCCCATTGAAGGTCCAACAACTGTGATGTGGCCCATCTTCCGTTGCTTTCGAATATCTTGCAGTTTCATAAATAATATGTTTTTAGTATTTAGCTGATGGTATCAAAGTGAAACATGTTTCAGCAATGTATGTGTATGTGAATATACACACAAATACAATATTTGTGAATAGCTGAATACAAACCTGGCTTGTCATACCAATGAATGGTGGCCCCTGAAGTACACAATGCTCTCCTAATAATCTGATTTGCCAGAATAAAACCTGCTTCTCCCTGCATAAACAAACCTCATCCTGTTGCTTATAATGATAAACACACACTAATACTAAATAATAATAATAGAAAAAGGTCACTTAATGATTTGTATGATAAAGATGTAGAATAAATTACCCACTAAACCAAAACTGTGTTTTTCCGTCTTCTCTTTTTGGATTTTATAGATAACTGATATATCAAAAATACTTACAAAAACTATATTATTACAATTATAATCTAACTTTTTACCTCATCTTCGCCAAGAATGTTGTACATCATGGCAGCTGGAACCTTCATTGATGGATCACCAAGAGGAAGTCCAACTATGGCCCGTAAATGCTGCTCATATTGTGAAGTATAGCATGACTCAATAGTGTGGTGCCCACTATTATGAGGTCTAGGAGCAACTTCATTTAGTAAAATCTGTATTTTAAAACACAAATACATATTAACATTCACATAAAGCAGTAAATACGAAAAGTTAAAACAAAAAAACACAAATAAAACTATCAGTAACCTGGCCATCTTCTGTCAAGAACAGTTCAACTGCAAACACACCAGCACCTTCTAATGAAGCAACAGCTCGGGAAGCAATATCAGTTGCAAGTTTCAAAATCTTCCATGATTCATTAGCAGGTGCCTTAACTATGTGACAAATGTTATCCCTGAAAAAAGGTAAAAAAAATAACATCAAAAAAGGTTTATAAATGTAACACAACCATATTAATGATTCATGAAAAGCATAAGATAAACATAACCACATTAAACATTTCATCTTGCCTATGTACAGTCTCGACAACGGGATAGCACAATAAAGAATTGTCTCTTCCTCTTGCAACAATAACCGCAAGCTCCTATAACAAATATGAAAAGCTAAAGTCATGAGCTCCATATATACTAATATAAACCAAAAAAAAGTCAATGAAAATATATGAAAATCACAGTTCAAGCACCTATGAGTGTGATAAATGCTGACCTTAACAAAAGGGGCCCATTGTTCAACATATAAACCATGAGCAAATCCTCCTAGAGCTGCAAAAAGGAGTAACTTTGAACTTTTAAGTGCCACAAACTAGTATAAATGTATAACACCAACACTCTAATATTTGACACCAAAAAAAGTTCAACAAATCAAATACCATTTATTGCAGAAGTTAGTTCTTTTTCGGTTTTAGCAACAGCATTACCACGACCATCATAAGCCAGCCTTCTACTCTTTATCATAAGAGGATAGCCAAAATCTTGACCTGCTCTTTTAGCACTTTCTTGGTCATCTATCTGTCCCAGAAATAAATTTTAGTTTTGTTTGGTAAGGGATATGCGTATAAAATATCCCTAAATAATCTAAACCTGCATAAACTTGGGAAGCGGAATATTGTTTCGAGAAAAATGGACTTTTTGAAGAAATTTATCCTGTGAAAACAAAAATGTAAGAGTTAATGATACAATTACTTGAATAACAAGCCATTATGGCAACAAAACAGGGAGAAATAAAGCTATACAGATAAAAAAACAAATAATCAAACTTCAGTTGACTACTTGACTCTTTAATTTACAATCCAATTTATAACAATACTATACCTGGATAATGCGAATGGTAGAAGCTTTAGGCTGACAATCTACCCCTTGCTTTTCAAGTTTCTCCAAAGTTTCAGCATCAACATGCTCAATCTCAACTGTCAATATCCCACAACTCTTAGCAAATTCTTCAACTGTTTTGCTGTCATTATAACTTCCCACCGTGTGATGATAAGATATAGAACTGGCAGGGCAGTTCTTCATAGGATCCAGAATATTGACTTTAATCGACATTTGGGAAGCAGCTTGACAAAGCATTCGCCCCAACTGTCCTCCACCCAAAACACCCACAATCGTTTCAGAAAGTCCATGAGTTGTTATATCATCCTTCCTAGATTAATTTAAAGTCTCATGTTTAATTAAAATTCAAATTTAACTCTTGAAATACATACAATGTTGTAAGATACAACCTTTGTGAGATGTCACTTTTCATGGAGGCATGGCAAGCAATAGCGCAAGCCTTTTGTTGCTTGTTCATTGAATACGATGAAGAAAACGAAGTACTACTTAAGTTCCGGAATGTTCCAAACCCAAGTAGAGAACTTCGGTTGGAACAAAAGGTTGATGCAGAACCAACTTGATAATTTGGGCTCAGCATCCTATCAATGTGATAAGTGGATAAACATTGCAATTCTTGAGAAGTGGAGACTACAAAAAACAAAGTAAATATAACTTACAAGTACATGAATAATCTCCTTGCTAGCTAAATTTAGTTAAAAGATCTGCAACAAATCAACTGTGTCACACAAAAAAGTTAACAATAATCCACAACCCAAATATAATGCAAACTTATAAATTACAAATTTATAATCCCATTTCTCATCTTGGTTTATATGTATTATTCTCACTTAACAGCATTAGTGGCTTAGCCTAGTTCCTCGGGTAGACAGTAAAATCACCATACATTTACATAATCTGCAGAAGGTTTATAAATTATGACCAACTGGAAACATGATTAACTGTTCATAACTTCATATTTCACATATCAAACGTCATTACATGAGTTTTGGTTTATATGAATAACCAAATATTAAGAGAATGGAGATGAACAAGAACACAATAAACTCCAAACACACATACACATCTCAAATTACATCCATGTGTAACACCATCTATCTATATATCCAGTACCTATTGCAAAAAAGGGTTCGAATGAAATGAATACAATTACAGAAATTGAAACAGCAGAAATTGGGGGAATTAGAAGCTCGATTACGAAGAAACACTTGCCGATTTGTTAGACGTAGAAAGCACGCAGACTGAATGTGTGAAGGAGGGAAAACAAATTTGTGGATGCCTTTATATAGTAACCTACTTGTTCAGAATCACCCCTCGAGTTTGGACTTATACCACACAGACCCCAAACATTTAGACAAAGTCACAAAACCCATTCAGTTATCTGAACGAATCATAACTGTGGAGTTATTTGAGAAGTTCACCAGTAGCTGTTTGATGTCTATATGGATGTACATACTACATACTACATACTGCTGCAATTAAAGGTTCGTAATTATTTGACACTAAGTATAGATATACGTACTTACACCGAGTGGCCGTGGGCTGTGGGCTGCAGCAGTGCGGCGATGGTGAGTCGACGATGGTGGTTGTGGGCTTTGGTTCGAGCGATGGTCACCGGATTCGAGCGGTGGTCGCGGGCGCCGTGAATGGTGCCTGAGAATCCGAGACGCAGATGAGATATGAGATCGATGGTTAACGAGTTGTGAGCGGGAGGGGGTTATCAGTTATGGACTTATGGTTATGGGTAGGGTACGAGACATCATGGGCTAGAATTAGATTTCTAAGTTATCTGGGCCTTTTGGGCTCTTATAATAAATTTAAAAAGCCTAATGAAAATTAGTCGAGTGGGTGTTTCTAAGTTATCTGGGCCTTTTGGACTCCGTCCTGGTCACATGGGCTCACAAACAACTAGAGGTGCTGAGCAGCTGAGGACCTGAGGTGCACAGGAGTGCAGGACCAGTTTATGGTCTAAAGTTTGGATCGAGTCGAACGAAGTGATAACTGGTTCGGCCCGAATCAGATTGGTTTAGAAACCGGTTTCTAAAGGGGAACTAGATTTAAACCTCATTTTAGGCCTAAGTTGTTTTCCAAGCTGATTTAACTGAACCGGTTTCAAATCAACGGATTGGGTTGGAACCAAACCGGCTTTGCTCGAACTAGTTTCATTTTCGGATTGGATAAGGTCTGGGTCCGATTTTGGATCACGAACCAGTCAGAATGTGCATCCATTGCGGGTGGTCTTATGATAAAAACCATTTATTACATTGATTTTGATAATATATATTTTTTACTTAGAGACCAATCTCGTGTGAATATTTGACACAAGCCGGTAATATTAGGGTTGAGTTTATATCGAAACTAGACGGTTTTAAAAATTGGGTATGACTTTCCATTAAACATGTAATAACACATTCAATGGATGGTTTATACTTTATAGATACACGGGCTTTGGTGGTTTTTGTTTCACGGTTTTTAACCAAAAACTCGCAAGTAAAGGTCTGCGCCCTCGTATGCAAATGGTCTAAGAAAGAAACCAAGAGTATGATGCTGGTGTTGCTTAAGAAAATTAGAGAGAAAACAAAAACATTGAAGTTATCCATCACAACCAGACGATCAAGACTTTTTGAATTTGAGAAGCACAAAAGTGATTGAATTGTAAGAAGGAAATTATTGCCTTCTAAATTTAAAATAGAGGGTGAAACCCGCGCGTTGCTGCTGGGGTATAAATAATTTTAGGACTGTGTATTTAGCTAACTCTCTCTTATTATACTAACTCATATTTTGCTTTTTTATTTGATTAATATGCGATATTAAACATATTCTATATTACTACAAGGATGAACAAATTTGTAAATAACAAGTTGTTTATGCATATTCACTTATATCAAATGTAACAAAATTGTTCTTAAGTAACTTAAAAATAGATTAAAATTACAATATTATCCAAAAAGTAGTATAATATAGTAGTATAGATATAGATATTAAGATAACCTTAAATATAATAGTCATAATTTAAATTTAATTAGAAAATTGTGAAGTACAAGTATTTAAAGCTTAAAAGGGTATATTAGAAATAAATCTTATGACATTACATATTAAAGCTTGCAACTCTTCATATGTCATCTTAAAAATGATGTAAAATTACAAATCTAGTCATTGTTTATATATTATATAGTAGTTAAGATAAGATAAGATAAGATATATAGAATATAAGAATTAAAGTAAAATTCACTTTTGCTCCCTGTGATTTGGTTGAAATAACGTTTTTCCTCCAAACGTTTCAAAATTACGATTTTACACCTTGAGATATGTATTTTGTCTCAGTTAGCTCCAACCCACTAACACCAATAGATAATTATGTGAGAATGAAAGGACATTTTAGTTTTTTCATATTTAAGGATCATTTCTGTAACTCAAACCAATAAAGGGACTATTTTGTAATTTAATATAACACACATGTATACATTATCATCTTCTCTTTCTTCATCCTTCTCCACTCCGCCACAGCACCACCGCCCCCAACACCACAACCACAACCACTGCCACCACAACACCACCGCAACCCTTACACTTTCTCAGCCATATATCAGACCCCCATAACAGAAAACAGATATATTTGCCCACTGTAGGTCCGCCACCACCTAGTCCATTCCCAAAACCGCCTACCAAAGTCTACCAAAATCAAACCGGATCTAAGAACCCCACCTTTCGATCTACTCCATCGACCCCTACAACTGAATCTAAACATCCATTCACCACCATTAACAATTTCTGGATCTATTTTCGTGGTTTGATTTTCTCGATCTTCACCTTGCTTGTTAGATCGAGACCATAAACAGGTGCGGTTGGTTCACAGGATTAGGTTGGTTGTTTGGTGTTCAAGGGGCGGAACTAGGTGCATCCGAACGGGGTCAAGTGACCCCATTGATTTTGACCGGGTAGTGTAACGTATAATACCGAAAATTTGATTGAACCCATAGTTTTTCAGGAAGTGAACCTGTAAATATAATTAAGTTCAAAGTATTACAGCTAATTCAACTTGGTTCAATGGTAAGCTGTTGTTTCACGCGGATCATATCTCCTTGAGGTCTTAAGTTCGACCCTTGCAAGGGTCTTTTTTTTTTAACACCTTTCTAATAAGTAAAATTTCTTTTTTACCCTTAATAATAATCATTTAACCCTAAAACCTTCTCCCCCATCGGACATCCCCATTCCCGAGGACCCCATCGCGCCCTCCCCGGCTTCCCCGATAGCAATCGGCCATCGCCCCTCCAGCCTGACTGCCTGAGCCTCCCCGACCGCAATCGGCCACCGCCCCTCCAGCATGAGCCTCCCCCGACCGCAATCGGCCATCGCCCAAGTGCTAGGCTGCTGCCTGCTGCCTGCTGGCCTGCCGCCGCCCGCCGCCGCCGAGTCATCATCTGTAGGCTGCAGCCGAGTGCTACACTGCTACTGCCTACTGTGCTAGGAACATAAGGTTAGATTTGTGTTTATTTTTTGCTATTTTGTTTGATTGAGTATTTGAGTTTACTATGATAAATTGATAATGATTATTGATTTGTGTTTGATTGAGTATTTGAGTTTACTATGATAATTATTTTTTGCTAGGAACATAAGGTTAGATTTGTGTTTATTTGAGTATTTGAGTTTACTATGTGTGTGTTAGTGTGTAAGGTGTAAATGGGTGTTTGGATGTTTCATCAAACTGAATCAGTTTAGAGTGTGGCAAAAACTGATTATGATAATGATTATTGATTCTAAATTAGGATCATATAATTTGATTTGGACTTTGGACTAGTAAGTAAATAATTGTATTAAGACAATGATCATTGATTTGGACTTTGGACTAGTAAGTAAATGATTTGTGCATTTAGAAATCTAGGATGTAGTTAATTTGTTTTGTTAAATTAGGTATTTTACTATATTAGTTATTTAGTTCATTACAACTCATAATATATGTGATGCATCGAATATTTTAGGAACATGGATCGATTTGTGTGTGAAAAGAAAACCATCGAATGTTGCTTCTTCATCTAGTAATAGCATTCCGGCAATAATTGATTTAGATGACCTTCAATGGGATCCTTCTGAACGAAAGCCAATCTCATCATATCACCCCAATCAAAAAGATGAAATTAGAAGAGCATACTTGCTTAGAGGTCCATGTCAACCTATTGGGCATGAGTTCCCACAACGCGACCCGACCCGACCCGACCCGACCGGATAACCTGATAATTTTATATTATCTTGTTACAAAACGAATCACCGAAAAATAGTGACCCCACTGAGAAAAATTACTGGTTCCGCCACTGGGTGTTCATAGGATTAGGTTGGTTGTTTGGTGTTCGAATAGGTGTGATGATGGTGTGTGATAAAGACTGATTTTTTAGTGTAATAGAGGAAGGAGATTGGGGTGATATGGATTCTAATGTGTGTGGTGGTGGTGCGATGACGGCAATACATGGTGGTGTGAAGGTGGTCGTGAAGGTGGTGGGGTGGTGGTGATGGTGGCTTGTGACGACGACGACGGAAAGGATGATAGGACCGGTGCTTAAGGATGGAGATGAGTGATGGATAGTGTGTGAAAGATGAAGATGAGAGGATGATGGTGTATGATGATGATGAAGGTGGTGGTTGGAACTTGGGAGTGCAGGTGGTGGTGGTGGCATGGGGAGGGGGAGGTGAGGGGTGAAGAAGGTGACTTACTAATTTAAGAATTTTACACAAGTAGTCCCTCTATTTATTTTTAAATTACATTATTAGTCTCTATAAGTGAAAAGACTAAGGTGTTGTTTGGCAACTTCTAAATGGGTAAGTGTTGAATCAATAAGAGGTCTGAATTAGTAAGAGTCTGAACCAATAAGTGTTGAACCAGTTTAAGTCTACTTGGTTGTATATCTAAATGACTGTATAGAATGACTATTTTACCTATCTGAATTACTTCTTCTGAATATAATTTAATATAAGATTCAATCACAACCGGATCGAATAATCGAATACAAAACAGCCCCTAACTTCGATTTATCAACCACAACATGTATTATAAAAATTAGAAGAATTAACCATAATTAGAACCATAGGTCTTTGATTCCACACAGCCCCTAAACAAAGAAGATAATTATACAAACAGCCCCAATTTGATCATCATGAATGATATGCATATACATAAAAACACAGGATCAATCTAATAGATCTACACAACCCCTAAACAAAGAAGATAATTATACAAACAACCCTAATTTGATCATCATGAATCATATGCGTATACATACAAACATACGATCAATCTAATAGACCTACACAACTTCTTTCAAAGAAGATAATTATACAAAAAACCCCAATTTCACAGACCTTATAGATAAAGAACACTGATCTAAAATTTAATACCAAAATAGAGACTTTCTAATTTCACAGCTTATAAAAAACAAGAACACACAAAAACTGTTGGAATCAAATTCACCAATTTCACAGCTAAGGGTGGGGTCCTGCTTATAATGGCCGACGAACAATCGAGGGTCACCCGACCCCTAAATACCAAAATCGAGGGTCACCCAACCCCAAAATACCGAAATCGAGGGTCACCGGTCCTAAAACCCCGAACAATCGAATTCATTGTGGGGAGCCCAACGGTGGTGGCGACGGTGCTGTGGGGGTGCAAGGGTAGAAGAAGACGTACCTGTGAAGTTCGAGCTGAAGGGGCGGCCGCGAGTTCGAGCTGAAGGGGCAGCCGCGAGATGTTGCACTGGTGATGGTCGACGAGCTCAATGGAAGGGAAGGGGAGGTCGATGACTGCGTGGGAGTCTTTTGGGTTAGATAGAGTAGCATCTCTGATCTAATAAGAGGGGGAATAGAAGCTTTTTTTCGATCAGTGGTATCCAACCAAACATTAAGGTCTGACCGAGTCAGACTTATGCATCTGACCAGGGTCATTAAGATCCAAACAAACAGCCGCCCCTAAAATGTCCTTTCATTCTAACAGAATTATATAACGGTGTTAGTGAGTTGGAGCTAACTAAGACAAAATACATATCTCTAGGAGTAAATTTTAATTTTAAAACGTTTGGAGGAAAATCTTTATTTCAACCAAACCACAAGGAGTAAAAATGAAGTTTATTCTAAAAATTATCTTTACAATATTCTTATAGTATATAATGTATTAATATAAAAGTTATTGTAAAGCAATGATTTTCATAATTGTTTTTAAACTTGTAAATGTATAAAGAAGTTATACATTCTGCATAAACTCTCTCGCTTTACTATAACTAAGCGGTTATTTTTTTAATATAAGATCTTCCTACTCTAATAAAAAGTAAGTTGGGATGACGCGTTACAGCATCACAATCATTTTTACCAAAATTTTCTTGTATCTCTCTCCTATTAAATAATTACCTTAATTATTAATATAATTATTTAACATTTTTTAGATTAAAAATAGTTTTTTAAAATTAAGAAAAAGATTTTTATTAATGTTATTTCTAAATAAATATTTTTTTATAAATAATATTTTTTAAACATTAAACTTTTTAAAAATACGATATATTATAAAATTGGTGTTTTTAAAAAGTTAAATTATTTAAAAATATACGGTTTATTTTAGAACAAAATGTTTATTTTTTTTGAAAAAAAATAAAAAATAAAATTTTAAAATGTTGATATCACTGTTTTTTTACTTATAGTACTTACTCATACGTAATTTCAGTCATATCATATTTTGAAATATCGTTTTGTATTTCATAAATTTAATTATATTAATATTTTATTTATTCAACCCATGCAATACACGAGTTTACTAAAGCTAGTATAAAAATATTCTTGTAATAGCAATGATAAAAGAAAAATATACAAGTATCATTGTTACAGTAGGTTTATTACTATATGTCTCTAGCGAGGACACTCATATTCACAAGGGATGCAATACTTTAGCGAGTGTTATCATTTTTAAATAAAAATCCGGGGTAACTTTAAAAAATAGTAACCAGGTTTTTAAAGTGTTTCGGTTAAGGTAACTTAAGTATAAAAAGTATTTCAATTAATTCACTCAATTTCATGTTTTATTTTAAATGTAAGTTTTAACATGTTTTTTTGTTTCAGTTAAAAAATATTTTTTTTTAATTTTTTTATGCTGGTGTGGACAGTGATGTGACTTTTAGATAGTTTTTTTAATTTTATAATATAATAACATGTTTTTTTTTATTTTTAATATAATATCATATATTAAATTTTCAAACCCGCAAGTTTTCTCCTTCACTAATTTCTTGACATAAGAAAGTTCGATTATGACTCAATTTGATTATTTAGTTGTCCAATTTGAGGAAAATATACATAAGTGATCAAAATAAAAAAATAAAACTTTGTTACTATTTTGTGACATTTTTAAAAAATGTTGACATGTTTAAACATCACATTGTCCTTCTATTTTACTTTCCTATAAAATCATCTTCTCACGCTCATCGGTCAACTCACGATGGGTTGCTCACACCTACACTCATGGAGAGGCCGCATAGTGTTCATCATGGCTCGCGATGCCATTACAAGTTGAAAGATCCAAATTTTAAAAGACACAAGTTGTAACATTGGCGGCCCGGAGGGGGCCGGGGTGACTGACCGCAGGGCCCGATCTCCTTAGTAGTCTAAATTTTTATTAAATTTTTTATATTATACATGTATGTATACATATAAAAAAAAACATAAGACATTACAAACCCAATAGTAATTTAATTATCAAACCTAATGGCAAATAATTATTTTGACGAAACTTAAGGTCCATTAACATTTAATGTCCACTGTCATTTATCAAATCTAAACCAATTTTAAAAATACTAGGAGAGTTTCACAATTCGTTTGAGTATGTAAATTAGATTATTTTGCTATAATATTTTTGTTATTAGTACAACAATTATTGCCGTGTTATATATTTTGTACATGCGAGTTATTAATTTTATATTATACACTTTTAGTGCCCAAAAATTTTAAAGACCCTGACTATAATTATTTATCTTGCTTTTTATAAATATAAAAAAATAAAAACTATTATTAGTTAATAAAATAAAAAATGAGTTGAAAAGATATTACTGTAATGGGAAAAAAGGGTAGTGGTGCGGTAAGTGGACAATAATAGTAGTGGAGGTGGTAGGGAATGGGGCTAGTTGGATTGACATGAAAAAGTGAAAAAGGCTTACCCGAATCTGTTAGGGTTTGTAGGTATGGTATGTATGGCATCCCATAATATTAACAGGACGTGATCATCGCCACCTACCTACACTGTTATTGTTAAACCAAAATGAATATGAAAATGAAACTTATTATTATTATTATTTTGCAAATAAATAAATGAAGAGAAAAGAATAGGAGGCTCCCCACAGTCATAAGAAGACAAACGTCCTACAGCCACCCACCCCCAGCAGATCCGAGAAATGCGTTGATCAGTCCCTCCGCCTCTAGCCCACCACTCACCTTTCCTACACGCGTACATTCCACGCTCCATTCCTTTTTATTCTGTTTTTTGTTGTTGTTATTATTATTATTATTATTATTTTAAAAGGAATAATAATGTCACTCGATTTTATTTACTTGATGTTTAAATAACTTACAAAAGTACGGGAAAAAATAAAACTAATTGTTGTATTGTTTATATCAGTTAAATTAAATTTACATTGAAACGTAAAGTAACTTATATTCATATCGTCGAATAAAAACTTTTATATTTAACCCAACTCATTTCAGAATGAAATTTACGTTAAAAAGCAGGCGAAAGTCGAAACGTAAATTATCTCAAACTGTATATAAAAGTTTAAAAATATACACGGAAACATTTTATATCCGATTCGTACCGGTACATAACCCGAAACTTTAAAAATCCAAAATTGACCCTTCAACGTTTAATCAAGATTTTAATGAAAACAAATTATACATACATATATATATATATATATATATATATATATTGTTAGTATTATTTTAATAATATTATTACTATAGAATCTTTAATGAATTAATACATATATAATGTCTAGAATACATTTATGTTTTTAAAAATATAAAATAATCACGTTGATTTGTTTGAAAACCAAGAACGCAAAAACAATGTCATATTAAGGGGTGGACGGCTCGAAGGTATTGTGGCGTCATGGTGGATGAAGCTAAGGTAGTGGCAGTGTTTCGATGGAGGAACGAGAGAAGCGGCGTAGTGAAGGAGGAAGCTAAGGGAGTTAGAAGCGGTGACCCTTCTACTTTGACCAAGTGATTGCGAACGAGAAAGGAAACCGAGAGAAGAACTTGATGGATGCTTGAGTTGTTTAAAAGAAAAAAAAGAAAGAAATTATAACTTCTTTATAGAATTAATATTTCATTTTTTTTCCTTGAATAAAACAAATATGATATATTATTTTTTTATGAACAACCCGCAATCCGACAATGTCTGAATCAATTTAGCCCCTATCCCATCAGGCGTGTGATGTAAATTCATCTTAGTGTAACTTGTGAAACTAGTCCCTATGATATGACATGGTTGACATTACGAAAATAATATTTTCTTTTTATTTTTAAAATTATTTATTTTAACGCTTTTGAGACTTTTTCAAGCAAAATGGTTAAAATATTATTGTCCCTCCACGCATGAATTTAAGAATTTCCAATTCAACTTCTAAATTATTCACCCAAACAACCACAGACAGAAAGCAGTAAAAAACATGAAGAACCCAAACTACGAAAATGATTTTGAAAGTCAATACGCCAAGAACTCAAACCAAACTAAAATTGATTGAATGCAAACCATAAAAAAAGAGGTAAAGAAATACAAGTGAATGTTATTTATTAGTTCTAGTCACCGTTGCAGTTACTTTAACCCAACGGAAGGCTAGCTTCATTTAATTTTTAAGGGGGTATCACAATATTATGCATTTAAATCTCTTTAGAAGAGGTTTTAGATTTGAGTTTCGTATCAGATAGTTTTTGTATTTGACTCTCCTGAAAGCTATATGTATAACACAATATGCGTTTTATCAAGTGATATTGGTTAGAGAGACATTGACAATATATTACGTGTTTCTTGTGATTTTCATAGTTAAGAACTATGTCAACCTTCATTTATGTATTTACCTTTATTTTTTTGAGAAGATATTGGTGATGGTTTTTGTGTTTGTAGGTGGTTTTTGTTTCAAAGAGAGATGATTTTGTAACAAACATATTTTATAACCAAATTGTTTTGTGTTCTTTGCTGTTTAGATTTCTTTTTTTTCAAGTGTTATGATTTTCTATTAAATTTATGATTTATTAAATTATTTGGTGACAACCGAAAGAACTTCAAGAATCGATATTTCATAATACATCATTTTTACACACTCACGTGCTTATATGATAGTCACTTTTGTTGTTCAAGTGCGTCAACAGATTGATAATAACACATAACATAAGGCTTACTCAAATTACTATTACATAACTACATACTATTTGCCTATTTTTAAATGATGGTAATCTCCCCAAGTTCGTGGGAGTATCATGGATCCACAACACACAAGATGACGTTGCTACTTGTTAGTACATTGTAAACACGCGCTCTTGTTAATTAGTATAATTAGTGTTAAAGTTGCAAACCTTGGTTCAAGCATACGCATGGAGGTGAGATAGGTTAACTAAAGTAGTATAAACACCCTAAATAGTTTAATTTTTTAATAATTTTTTGTTTACTCCTGAAACCAATTACTTGCACTTGCTAGTGGCGACTAGCAAGGTATTTTTTTTTCTTTTCTTTTTTTCGACCTTACTATATGAATATGATATTTCAATTTAAATCTACTCATATCTTAAACGAGACTTAAACCCAACACACCTTTAGAATGAGGGCAAATACATTCACCGCTAGGCTAGTCTAGCGGTTGTAATTGCAAAAACTTACATAGGCATATATTAACCTTGGATCACAGTAAATACAACCTTGATAAGTGTCTAGTGTACTAGTAATCTTTTTTTAATGATATATGGAACTACTCCTAATCGAGCCACCTTTACTGAAGTTAAATGTAAACTGTTTATACTAATTTTAACGCTATAGTACCGACTAATCCAAAAACACTACCAATAGAAATCTACCACTATGAGAAAACACACTCGAGTCAACCTGATAACTGAAAGATCTCAAATCAAAACCAGCAACCTCACATATTGAACCAGAAGCTCAACTGCGTGATATTAATCTCTTACCCTTGACTTATGAAACTAAACTAATTTCTTTAACTTTTTATCGTGGTTTGTTGTATTACCTTTCATTTTTGGTTAACATCTTAACTTATCATAATAACAAAAACAACAATAATAAAAACTGTCTCCACTTTTACATTCGATATCTTTTTATCAGTCGCCTTCAGCCACCTCCATTCACTATTTCACAATTGACTCGTCATCCATGCACTATTGGTGGTGGTGATGGCATGCATATTACTATATTAGGCTTTTTTTTCATATCTAATGATATAAGAAAAATAAAAAAAATAAAATACACAAGGCTTGGTCAAATGCCAAATTGCAAAAGATGTAATTACGGCGAACAAGAGAATCTACATCTCCTCCCTTAAAAGTTTTTTGTGAAATTCTTATAATATATAAATGGTTTTGAGTGATTGTTAATAAATGAGAGCGAAAATATTACTGTTTATCTATAAATTTGAAAAAACATTGTTCAACCCTTATAAATTTTATAATAGTTTGAAAGTGGTTCTGAGCGAAGTAGAGATAAAAGATAAAGATAAAGGTATAAAAATATTATTGAATGTATAAAAAAGAGAAAACGTAGTAATCTTTGTTGTAATTATAAATATAAATATAAGAAATGAGACGTGAATGCTCTAACATCTCCATTTAATAAAATCCATTCAAATAATAATCTCAATCGTTTAATAACATTCATTTTCTTTAATATGTATCACCGTTCACAAACATCTTTTAATATATATTATCATCAATTTTTTATATTTATCTTAAGAAGGGTATAATAAATATTTACTTTTTAATATCATTTTTATATATTTAATAGACTACCTTTAGATATCACGAAAGTAAAATTATAAAGAAACATAGCCGTTTGAGTTTTAAACATTTCGAATCTATAAAGTTTAAATTTTTTTAATTTTACCGATACTTATATATTGTAAAAGTAATATTATTAAGTTTTATAAACTTTTAATAATACGTGACTATTAATAAATAAATAAGTTTAACAAATATATGAATATTTATAATTTTATTAATAAAGTTACTTTTAAAGATATATATTTTTAAAAGGTAGATTTATTACATTATTGTAATCTCTCTATAATGAGATATGATTTTTAGTTATTCAATCTTTAAAGAAAACTTCATTCACTGTTATTGTTTAAATTCTCTGAATTCTTTAACATAGAACTAAAAAATATATGAAAAAGTACAGTTAACAAAACAAACAAACATAAAAAAGTGTATTATTAATTTTAAGGAGTAAACAAGTCGTGCCGACCCGGAGCTCGTCTAGACTTGAGTTTGTCTCATTTATTATTTATATACTTTTATAGTTTCATAATAATATTATATTTAATTATAATAATTATACAAATATATACTTAGTAAATTAAATAAAAGTTATATAAGTAAAAAAAACCCTCTAGCCTCGCAAGGCGACGCGAGCATGATATGCAAAACTCGAACTCGACCTCGGCAACTAATGATCCATAACATGAGATCGAATTCAGACTGGAATTTATTTCAACTTAACTCGATTCAAACTTTTAACAATCTAATCTTAAATTGTTCACACCCTAATTACTTCATAACACTTGTTTTTCATCTACACTCGTAAAATACCATAATCCAAAAAGCAAAACAGAAATTTCGAAAACCTTCTCTAGGAGCATTCACAGTAGGTGTTTCATTTTAATGTGAGTTTGTGTCATATAATATGTGGGATGGTTACGAGTGGTTGTGAGTGAAGAAGATAACAAATTTATGAGAATTGTATCGTGATTCCTTATATTTAGGAAACACGGTACAACACCCATACAATTTTTAATAGTTTTAAAAGTGGTTGTGAGTGAAAATAAAAAAAAATAATAATAAAGATATAAAAAATAATTTTTAATTTAAAAAATAGTAAAAAAATAATATTTTTATATAAATATGAGGACGGGAAAGTGAATGTTTTAAACCCCTCTTCACTAGAATAAAATTAAAAAAACTATTTAATTTAAATAACATTTCACACCTCAATAATAACAGTGAAAATATGAAATGACTAAACCAGCGCGTGCATGCCAACACGTCCCCTCCTATCATCTGCACCATGTATTGTCACCATCACTCTCTCGCCCCACCCCCATTTAACCTTTTATATCTCCGATCCCCATTCCCCCCACATTCCCCATCACAACCACCACCACCACCTCCATCACCACCACCCTCGCCGGAGCTATGGTCCCGAGATGAAGGAGCGTCAACGATGGCAGCCTGAAGAAGACGCCCTCCTCCGCGACTACGTCAACCAGTACGGCCCCAGAGAATGGAACCTCATCTCCCAACGCATGTCAAAACCCCTCGATCGTGACCCCAAAAGCTGCCTCGAACGCTGGAAAAACTACCTCAAACCTGGGATCAAAAAGGGCTCACTCACCCCTCAAGAACAATCGCTAGTCATTTCGCTTCAGGCCAAATACGGCAACAAGTGGAAAAAGATCGCTGCTGAAGTCCCCGGTCGGACCGCCAAGCGGTTGGGGAAGTGGTGGGAGGTCTTCAAGGAGAAACAGATCAAACAGCAGATTCAGAACAGTAAAAAAACCGGATCTGCGACGTCGAATCCTCCGCCTACGCCGCCGTCTGTCGCCGTCGTCTCCGGTTGCTGCGGCTCGCCGGAGAAAGCTCTTCAAGGTACCTACGATCACATCCTGGAGACTTTCGCTGAGAAGTACGTGCAACCGTATTTAAAACCTACCATGCCTAATCTTAACTCACCGATACTTTCCCTCGGTTCTGGTTCCAGAGAACCAGACCCGAGAGAAATATCAGCATCTGCACCGTCCATGGTGTCAATGGGAGTGGGTGTAGTTCCACTGCCACCATGGATGAGCCAGAATAATAACAATAACAACATTAATAATAATAATAATAACACGGCGTCGTCTTCTTCATCGAAGTCGACTACGCCGTCTCCGTCGGTGAGTCTTACGCTTTCACCGTCGGAGCCGGTGGTGCTGGACCCGGTGCAGGTGCACTCGGACCACCCGCACCGGTTTTACCCGGTCCAGCAGGTGGGGACGCTGGTTCAGTACTGTAAAGAGGTGGAGGAAGCGAAGCAAAACTGGGTGCAGCACAAGAAGGAGGCGACGTGGCGGTTGAGCCGGTTGGAGCAGCAGTTAGAAGCCGAGAAGAACCGAAAGCGGCGGGAGAAAACGGAGGAGATAGAAGCGAAGATACGGAGTCTCCGGGAGGAGGAGACGGTGGCGTTAGGGAGGATGGAGAGTGAGTACAGAGAGCAATTGAATGCGTTGCAGAGGGATGCAGAGGGGAAAGAGGGGAAGCTGATGGAAGCATGGTGTAATAAGCAGATGAAGATGAGTAAGCTTGTTGAACAGATTAATGGGGGGTTAATCCAACAGCATATGATTAGTGGGAGTAATCATCATCATGGCTTAAGTTAAGGATTAAATAAGTTGAGTGAATTCCATTTGTTGATGGTATTTGAGTGTTCATCAATGGAGTTTTTGTGGTGTGTTGTTATTATGAGATGTAATGAATGGATGAATATTAGCAACTTATATTTCAATTTTGTTAGTTTATATCATCATATCCAATTATCCATGATCGTTAATGAACACCATATTATGATTCAAATGTTCTTGCTAATAACTAAATATATATACAATAAATGGACATGAATGTTCAAGTTAGGATGAAAACGCACATATATATGCATGGGTAGAATAACCTGACATATAACACTCTCATGGCTAACATATTCACCTCAGTAAACATGAATGTTCAAGTTAAAAAAATTTGTGCACTCAAAATAGTCTCATATTACAAAATATAGCATCAACTTAAAGATCAGATCGGTGTATATCTCCTCAATGAGTGTAATATCTTATGGTTGTGTTGACCATATATGCTTTGAATGGTTATGTTGGAAGATGAAGCCACCATCCTCTTATTGAGTGTAATATGTGACATATCTCCTATGTCATCTTAGTCATTGACATCATATGTTCTGGTTGATAATTGTTATCCTCCCATTGAAGAAAATAACTAATTGTTTTAGATCCTATATTGTGTGTTAGAGGGCTCAGTTTACATACTAATAAAATACATGTAAGTGACTAATAATCCATATCTAATGGAGGGGATATAAAATCCATGCTATATTTTTTTTAACATTGATCAACCAATTTCTTTCTTGAATAATAGATAAGATAAAAGAGTATAAAGCCTTAATAAATATGAAGTATACACACAAAATTATGGATATATGCTATACCGTGTTGCGTATTGCTATTGCTAAGCGAGTGAACAGTTAAACCGTGACAATTTAGCCGGTTTAATCAACCCAACCCATCTGTTTGTTTTTATATTTTATGAGACCATAGTTAGCAACTCAACACAAGTTTCCCATAAAAACCTATTGAATCGAATCATGGATAACCGTATAAATATAAAAGTATGGTATATTATATAAAAATATTATCCTATGTTTTCATGATTATTCATTTGTTTTAGTTTGTAGATACTGCTATAGTTTAGACTTGAGAGGGGGGGGGGAGGGAATAGGTTACATTGGAGTAAGTGTAAATGATGGTGTGCAGTGTGGTGTCAAAAACTGTTTGATCATATTTGTGACAGCAGTAACACCCACCCTTTTTCTTTAATTTTCCTCCTAAATTGTACTCCCTTTTGCTTTTCACTTTCTTCAGTCTGCAGGGTAGGGCAAGCGATGAGCAGATCACTTGTTTTATTCATGGGTGGTGGTGGGGTTGTGGGTATTTTGGACTTTTACTCTCTCAATTCGTCTGTTTAGAACATTTTCTTTATAATTTATTAAATTGATGCAAGTATAACACATTCATTTTGTTTTTTTTGTTTTTTTGTTTTTTTGTTTAACTCTAAAATGTGTGTTTTCAAAAGTTTAAACCTCTTTAATAGTTATATAATACATTAAATAGAAATTGACATGTCTTTTAAAAAATAAATAAAAATTGACTACAGTTATATGAAATTTGTTTTTTTAGATATTATCAAATATATGGACATCTCTATCAACAATAATATCTCCATTCCCAAATTAGATAAATAGAGAGAATTCTCTTATTATTTCTCTCTTTGCAGTGTATTCATTATCTATTCAAAAACATCACTCTATTATATTATTACTTAATTTCATTATTCAATATAAATTCGTAGGTTAACTCCAAAAAATTTAAATTATGCTTTACAGAAAAACATAATCTACAGGCAGAACCATAATGGCAATGGAACCGTTGTTGGTAGTCCGGTGGATGAGATAACACATCGTGTTTGTTGAGGATAATCCGAACTTCTAAGCCTACTTGGTGTACCCATCATTCATCCTTATGTGTATTATTAGCATCATATCACTAATCAATTTAATTTTTCACTTATTATTAATTATATCACTAATCAATTTAATTTTTCACTTATTATTAATTATGAAAATACAACTATATTATCCTCACACAATTTATTAAAATTTTAATATAATCAGACTTCATCCGGGGCGGGGCTGTCACAATGATGGGGTCTCTCGAGAATCAAGATATTAACAATCCTCTTTTGATTAATCGAAAATAATGAAATATGATTTAATAAAATACAAGGATAATTCGTGAGAGAAGTTATTAAATGAAAGTCACTATATTTTATTCTTAAATACGAGATTCTAGTGTCATTTAGGGCTATTCAGAATGACAGTTCATGATGAACCATAAACACATCTTCATTCTTTTATGTTTAGCATATTATTTTCATTTTTTAATTTATATGATGTTTAACTTATTAACTTCGAAATATTACATTTTCTTCATAAGTTCTAAATTGTTGATCTTCTTAGTGAGATGAACGAGTCTTACTAAGTCAAATTTCGAGTGTTTATAAGTATAACATGCATTGATTCTAGAGATTCATTTTAAATTTTTGATTGTGAAAGATTATTATGACTTACTAATTATACAATGGCAAATGTAAACTGTTATGACGATATAATGACAAGTAATTATCAAGTAACTTGACGGCTAACTCCTCTCATATTCAAGGTTTGTTTTGTGAAAACATCTTACTAACCAAAAATGGGATGACATAATCGAAACAACTTGCATCAAATGTGAATGTGTACTTAAAGGTTTTGTATACTTCATATCTCATGGAACAAATAGAAACATGTGTAGTCATTGTACATTTACCCCGCATAATTTATGACTTGTACGAATAGCAATGAATACAACCAAATTATAGTAACTAGACATGCATATAGATAACCCTTCCAATATCATACGCTCCTTACAACTTCAAAAGGATAGTTAGATATTTATAAAGAAGCGGGTTATTGATCGAATAATGATCCATATCCACATTAAAGTCTTAAATTCAAAAAAACTAAAAAAACTAACACATGAAAGATTTGAAGTCATATGTCCTGTGAAGTGAATCGATTTCCAATTAAGCAATCTAACACATGAATTTTAACGAAAATAAGTTACCAGTATCACAGATTAACAATCAAGATGAAGGATGAGAAAATTACAGAAGAAAAATTGAGATGAGAAACTAGAATGTTCACATAATCCAATCGATGATGCTATTCTCTCCTTGTCGCGCCAATTACTTAAACGGTATCCATTGGATAATCAATGGTTGGGTTGTTTACTAATTGGGCCTTCCTTTTATCCTTAAGAAAGAGCTGTTTACTTGTATCTTAGTGTTCACAACATTCTTGATAACTTTATATAGTGTCTCTTATTCAAATACTCATCGAGTCATTTCTATATGGAATATACGAAAAGTGATTCTAATTTGATAAATATATTCAAAGAGTGAGGCCCGTAGAAGAAATATGAAACAATATATAAAACAAGAACATGATTAAAAAAATAAACCTTCAGAAAGAGAAAGATTACCCACGTGGATTGTTTAGATCTCGATAGATCTTGATTATCAACCACCACGAAAACAAAACCAAAAGGGTCTCAAATAAGTCAAAGATCAAATTAGTTTGAATGAAAAGAAGATTACAAGATATTTTCAAGATAATCAAACTTTTAACCCCAATCAAGCTCCCAATTAATCGATTTCTAAACCCTCGCTGGTCAAACATTGAACTTTAACGAAATCCCACCAATATATCCAAACAAATTGGAAAACCCATCGTCGATTTCATCAATTTAATGGATTTCCATAGAAGTTTCATTGATCTACAGTTTGTATTCATGATTTGAATGTTCAACTTTGGTGGGTGTTGACATATTAGTGTTGAGGTTTGCTGCATCAATGTCGTTGCCGGAGGATTCGGAATGAGAACACGTCGTTCCGTTGTTAATCAATCTAAGCTTTTATTCCCTGAAGCGAATCTGCGTACCATGAAGTGAGTTTCAATTATTATCTGTTTTATTTTGCTATTTTGTACCGTCTTCAATCTCTAGCCCCTTTTGTTGATTACAGTGACTTGTGTTAGTTTCAAGATTAACTTTTACAGTTTAGACTTTAGAGTTCAGTTGAATAATTAGTTCTTAATCCTAGTTTCAGATTCTGAAATCGGTGTTGTATTTGTTATAATTTTTGAAGCAATTTGTTTGATATTTGACATTCAAAAGTCACTTTTTTAGTCTGTGATTACGTGTTTAAGGTTCAAGGCAAATGTTCTGCAAGTTAATGAGATTGAACTTCTGTATTAAGTCAAGATGTTATAGAACACATTTAGTGAAAGCGAAGATGATCTCATTATTAGCAGATACAATATGATCTTTGTAGTCGTCTGTTTGTGTGATGTTTATAACTTATGATCACGCAGTCATGCACAATATTTTCTTTCCCATGAATGTTTCAAGCTTAAAAGTTAAAACCTTTATATTGCGTTTGAAATCACAGGATTCGAAGAGTTTTTGGCATTTCTCTTTCACTGCTTATCATCAATCTAGCCTCTATAATGGAGCGCGCGGATGAGAATCTTCTTCCATCTGTATACAAAGAAGTCAGTGAAGCATTTAATGCCGGACCATCTGACCTGGGCTATTTAACATTTATAAGAAATTTTGTTCAAGGTCTGGCATCTCCAATGGCCGGAATCTTGGTTTTAACTTATGACCGCCCGGCTGTTCTTGCCATGGGTACTCTCTGTTGGGCGGTATCCACAGGTGCTGTCGGTGGTAGTAGTTATTTCAGTCAGGTGGCATTTTGGCGGGCTATAAATGGATTTGGGTTAGCCATTGTGATACCTGCACTACAGTCGTTTATAGCTGATACTTATAGTGATAATGTGCGAGGGACAGGGTTTGGTTTTTGAGTCTTGTTGGAATGGTGGGCGGCATAGGTGGTGGTGTGGTGGCTACAGTTATGGCTGGTCATGAGTTTTGGGGGGTGCCCGGATGGCGGTGTGCTTTATTTTGATGGCTGGGTTAAGTTGCTTAATTGCGTTTCTTGTGTTCTTGTTGTCGTTGATCCTAAAAGGCTAACAACTGTTGATCATGAGGGAAGCTCTCGTTATCTAGACAGGTACCAAAGTCTTTCTCGTATTTTTGTTATCTATTTTTCTTTTTTGTATATGTTTTAATTTTTCCCTTTTAGGAATGAATTGTTGGGCCCGGGACGTGAATCTGGTTCTGGTTCTGTGTGGGTCGAGTCATGGACCGCCATGAAAACCGTGACGAAAGTCCAGACTTTTCAAATCATCGTCTTGCAGGGTATTGTTGGTTCGCTCCCATGGACCGCAATGGTGTTTTTCACAATGTGGTTTGAACTTATTGGTGAGCATGTATGCACTTGACATGCATCTGGCATGGTTCGATTTCAAACACTTTCTGGTTATAACATGATGTATTCTTTTAATGTTAATTTTTAGGTTTTGATCATCAGAAGGCTGCAACCCTTCTGAGCCTTTTCGGAGCAGGGTGTTCTTTTGGGTCACTATTAGGTGGAATCATAGCCGATCGGTTGTCTCAAATGTACCCTCATTCTGGCCGCATCATGTGTGCACAATTTAGCGCGATCATGGGGATCCCATACACTTGGTTTCTCCTACGAGCAATCCCTCAATCAGTTGATAGCTACCCTGTTTATGCAGCCACACTTCTCTTCATGGGCCTTACAATAAGCTGGAATGGAACCGCAGCCAATGCACCAATGTTCGCGGAAGTGGTCCCCGCTAAACATCGGACAATGATCTATGCATTTGATCGTGCCTTTGAAGGATCATTTTCGTCTTTTGCTGCACCCATGGTCGGGATCCTAGCAGAGAAGATTTATGGGTATGACCCGAAATCTGTGGACCCAATTGCAGGGTCCACTAGAGAAGCGTTAGCACTGTCGAAAGGGCTTTTCGCGATGATGGCAATTCCGTTTGGTCTATGTTGCTTGTTCTACACCCCGTTGTATTGGGTTTTTAGGCGAGACCGCGATAATGTGAGGATGGCTACCTTAAAGGAAGAAGAAATGATATGATTCACATTCTTGTTTTGAATTATGTAACATTAGTGTTAATTAGATTATACTTGTAACACAAACATATTGAGGATTGCAGTCGTTTTTTCGTTTAGGTATGAATTTTTTATTCCTAGTATTCAAACAATGAGATTTATTATGAGATAATCATGAAAGTGAATTTATTTTACAGTTTTACACATGTAATGCTAAGTTATGCCTCTCATGTGAATAACTTCATAAATCTATTTTATCATCAAGGATCATCATTAATATTTTGAAATGTACAAACCTGACTATTTTTTTTAATAAATAAAATAGATAGATGAGAAGTATATACAAGAAAAGTGAATAATGAAGAGTAAATGCACAAAATAGTCTAACGTATTTTAGTGAAATAGAGGTAAAAACACCTATAACTATACATTAAAAAGTACCATTCTGAGTATCTTGCTGAAAAAAAAAACAGTCTTTAGGAACTAAATTACTAAATTAGGTACATAAAAATCTGGATTTATTTACCAGATCTTCTTAGCAATGAGTCAATGAGCTTCCAATTAGCAATTTACTTTGAAATGAAAAGTTAGACTTAAACTACTGGTACATTGTATTCAAAAACCATAGTTAATCAAATCATTTCTTCTTCTTTTTGAGTAGCCATTCGCACACTGTCACGGTCATGTTTAAAAACCCAATACAGCGGGCTGTAAGAACAAACAACACATTGCAAATGGAATCCCCATCATTGAGAAAAAGCGCTTTCGACAATGCTAGCGCTTCATTTGTGGACCCTGCGGTTGGGTGCACCGACTTCGGGTCATACCCGTAAACCTTTTCTGCCAGGATCCCAACAATAGGTGCAGCAAATGATGAAAATGACCCTTCCAATGCACGGTCAAACGCATAGATCATGGTCCGGTGTTTGGTGGGGACCACTTCTGCAAACATTGGTGCGTTGCATGCGGTTCCGTTCCAGCTTATTGTGAGGCCCTTAAGAGAAGTGTGACCGCATAAGTGTGGTAGCTATCGACCGTTGGAGGATTAATCGTAGGAGAAACCAAGTGTATGGGATCCCCATGAACGCGCTAAATTGGGCGCATATTATTCGACCAGAATGGGGGTAGATTGAGACATCCGGTCTGCTATGATCCCGCCCAAGAGCGAACCAAAAGAACACCCTGCGCCAAAAAGGCTGAAAAGTATTGCAACCTTTTGGTGATCAAAACCTAGAAAAGAAACAAAGTTATGTTTGTGTACGATTAGAGGTGACAATTCAACCATTCATGTTAGAATTTTTTCGATTCAGGTTATATTTGATTGATAGTGGGCCAAACGGGAAAATTCACCATACTAAACAAATTAAATTGTTTGACAGTATAGTTTCGTTATCATATTAAAAAAGATGGCGACAGGTCAACGCGATTAGTTTGACCTGTCACCAAACTTGACCCGTTTGACCCATCTATCATAACCTTTGGATCATGAAAACTGAACCTAGGCTTGATGAATGCCAAGACCATATAGCTCACCAATTAACTCAAACCACATAGTGAAAAACACCATAGCGGTCCATGGGAGTGAACCAACAAGACCCTGCAAAACAATGATCTGAAACGTTTGACTTCATCACACCTCTCATTGCAGCCCATGACTGGACCCAAACTGAACCAGAATCACGCCCCCATTCCAACAATTCATTCCTAAAACACATGAAAATTAAATCTGCAAACGCGAAAACATTATGAATCAAATCCAATTAAAACTTAAGTACCTTCTAGGATCAACAACGAACAAGAATACAAGACATCCAATAAGGCAACTTAATACAGAGAGATGAACAAATGCACACCGCCATCCGGGCACCCCCCAAAACTCATGACCAGCCATAACTGTAGCCACTGCACCACCACCAATGCCACCCACCTTACCCACAAGATTCAATAGCCCGAACCCCGTCCCCCTCACACTATCACTATACGAATCAGCTATAAATGATTGGAGTGGGAATCACAATGGCCAATCCAAGTCCATTTACAGCTTGCCAAAAAGCAACCTGACCAAAATAGCGACTGCCACCCATTACACCTGTGGATAACGCCCAACAAAGTGTGCCCATAGCAAGAACGGTCGGGCGGTCATAGGTTAAGACCAAGATCCCAGCCATTGGAGACGCTAAACCTCGAAAAAAGTTTCTCATAAACATTAGGTAGCCTAAGTCAGATGGTCCAATGTTGAATGCTTCACTAACTTCCTTGTATACCGATGGAAGGAGATTTTCATCGGCTCGCTCCACTATAGCAGCCAAATTTATGATAACGAGAGAAAGAGAAATCCTAAGAACGTTACGGTTCCTGTGATCATATAATGTAAGATAGCAAGTGAGATATACATGTATTTAAGCATATACACCATGTTGTATAAGAAACTTGTACAATCATTCACTTAAATCTTTATGTTATATATAATTATGTAATTATATATAACATAATAAAAGGACAACAAAATGGAGGCACCCGACCAGTTTGACCCTTACAAAAAAGCTAGCTGCTATAATTAGAATATGTTTTGATCTGTTATCTAACCTGTACTATTTGCCATCTATGCATCAAATTTGATCTGTAACAATATTGATTAAACAAATAAATAACTAGACTCTTAACTGTCAAATGAGTCATTTCATGAATTCTAACACCTGATTCAACAAATAAACACACACTTCATACGAGCATTCATACAAATCTTTTGTCCTAGTGGTTACTGACTAAATCCCAGTTTCTCTGTTGGTTTTCCATCCTTTCATCTTTAATCAAAGAGGGAGAAAAGTAATTATCTAATCATATTGTAGAACTTTTTAATAAAGGAATCTGTTTTCTTTTTCTTTAATAACAAATAATCTACTATTATACTACACCACTGTCCACTGCACGACTTAAACTCATGACCATTTTATGCACCCAGATACTGCGAGACCAAAGGTTCTTTGGTAGGAATTTGTTATTTAGTTGCTAGTTGATAGCATATGATATTTAATGTGTTGTTTTGAGTTACAGTTATTACTCCTATATTTTGGATCCTAAGCTCTTCATATTGTTATTTTATACTTCTAACCATAATTGAACTATTTTGATGTTTAAGCATTTGATTACAGTGTAGAAATATTATGTACTACTAATCTTAAACTAAAACGAACCGATTTGCTAATTTAGTTATTCGGTTCGGTTCTATCGTATCCAAATTGGGGGGTTGTACAGTGTTTTGATAATAAATCTGTTATTTTGTGGCAATTTCACTTGAATCAAACAGAGAAAAGTAGATTGTGATCATCCAAATGGCTACAAACAGAAGACAACAGAACATAGAAGAGTAAAATAGGAACAATCGAAACTCACTTCATCAGATTCACAGTGGCTTAATCGATGATGGCAATACGATGTAATCTTTAAATCAGGCCTCCGAAAGCAGTGTGGAATCACCTCCTGAAACGACGATGATCTGATCTGACCATCGTACTGCTGCAATTAGTCAAAAAAACACAAAATGGAACACCCAAATGAGGTATGCAACTGCAAAATCATCAGAAGATCTCTACGAATCGATGAAATAGATGAAAATAATTAATGAAATTTCAATTTTCATTTGGGGGAAAAAGTGTGGGATTATAATAAAGGTTTGTATATTGTACTTTCGTAGTTTGTACGTTTTTTTTAAATGTATACCAAGAAATCCACGGAGTAATCTTTATTTAAATGTTCTCAGTTGCTAGTCGAATCTAGAGAAAATAATCATACCACTATATATTTTTACTCATTTATCCTTTCATTACACTGGTATAATAAGTAAAATCATATACGCTTTCAGATGTCATACGATTAATACGAGTATACACAACACATAAACAGTCATATGGGGCAATAATATGCTATACAGTTGTATAAGAATTCAAAACAAGTATATGCAAACTAAACAATTGCTTATACAACCAGCCGGATAAAATATGTGTTACATAAGTAACAAAATAATACATTTAGCTAACCTTATAAGAAGATAGTATAAACTTATAATTATGGATTTTTATAATATATATTTACAATATTAAAATATTATTGTATGTATAATATGTATAATTGATACGTTTAAATTCGATAAACGGTGCCGTTTGATTATGTTAAAAGTAAAACTGATTTTTAACAATTTAATGCGTGTTTTTAAGGTGTGGATTTCATTTTTGGAAAATATTTAGAGAAATCCTTATAAAACTCGAAACATAAATAATTTATTTTAATAATTGCACTTAAAATATGGATGGTTTAGAAAATTTCTCTCAAAAAATTATATGCCTGACACCGAAAAGTTTGATAAGTTTCTCAATTGCTTCCAACTTGTGTTGCGTATGAAGGAAAATATGTCTATAAGTGGGTATCTAATGAGAATTGGTAGCTTTGGCGCCAAGTATGAAGTGTCATCTTGGTTGTTTCTTTTTAAATTATATTATGGTATCAGAGCTTTCTCTGATCATCTTCTCAAACCCTAATTCTCCCTAGAGGCCGTCGGCCACCACCACCCTACCTCCTTCGATTTTCTTTCTTTTCTTCTTCTTCC